>JAHLSL010000017.1:17120503-17155466 GCA_025920805.1 Petroica traversi
TTTTCTTTTCTTTTCTTTTCTTTTCTTTTCTTTTCTTTTCTTTTCTTAAGAAGGGAAATACTTAGAGTCATCTGACTTAAATAATACATAAGGATTCAGTGTTCATTCTCATCCCAAGTCAAAGCATGCTTATTGGTAAACTACCTGCTTTTCAGAGAGGTCAGGTGTGTAAAACATGCATTAATTCAGTGAATTCTATAATTCTTTGGCATATCTATGACCTAATATTGCATGTCTGAATGTTAGTTATCCAAATAAAAACAAACCATTTTGGCTTCCTGTACACTTAGTGAAAGGAAACAAAAACCTGTACAGAGTGTTCCATCTTTCCTTTGTGTCCTGGGTTGGCCATATGACTTTTTTGTATCCCCAATCGCCCCTCCTGCTTATGCTGGGTATTAAGTTCTACAGCTTTAAGTTAGGCCCAGAGAGACACAGAGAATGAAAGTGGAGGAAAAAAAAACACGCGCCATTTGTCTGCAGGAGTTACACCTTTACTCCCATGAAGAAAAAGCCTTGAGAGGCTGCATTCCAGCAGTACAGAGATATCTCACTCACTCTCTGGGTGTGTGCTTGGAAAAAGCACACAGCGGAGGGTTTCCTCAGATCTTTCTCAGCTTTTTTGCAGGGAGGGACTTTGTTTCTTATGCTGTTTATTTTTTTCTTTTCTCTCCTCCTGGGACTGGTTGCCATCGCGTGGGCCCAAGACACCAGGGAATCCTCGGGGGGCCCCCCCCGACTTCTAGAGCCGGGCCCTGCAATCGGCCCCTCCACTGGAGAACTGAACCGGACCCAGATGGACTCTGAATCTGCCATCTCTTCAGAGGAAGGAGAGGTTCATTGCTTTCATATTATCTAAATTTTCTATGCTTGTGAATATTCTATTTGTTAAATAAAGAGTTTTTTCCACCTTTCTCTTAGGAAATTTTTCCTGAACCTGTTGGGGGAGGGGTGGTTGGAATCGGCTTTTCCTAGAGGAGACCCCCCCCAGAGGTTTCCTCCTAAATATTGCCCTAAACCAGATCTTTTTTAGGATATCCTGAATCATTTGAGGGTGGATATTGCTGTTCATTAACTATAAAGAATGCTTACAATTACTATCTTTCCCTTAAACAATGAACAATTAAGCACTTAAAGTTAAAGTAGATGAATAACCTGGTCTCTTCACTCTGGTAAGATGCCACCTGAAGTGCTGCATCCAGGTCTGGTGTCCTCAGCACAGGAAGCACATGGACCTGTTGGAGTGAGTCCAGAAGAGGCCCATCAAGATAATTAGTGGGGTGGAACACATCTTGTATGAGGAAAGCTGAGAGACTTGGGATTCTTCAGCCAAAGAGAAGGCTTCAGGGTGACTTATATATGTCCTTCCTGTAAAATGAAGACAGAGAGTTTTAACAAGACTTATAGATAGTGATAGAACAAGGTGGAATGGCTTTAAACTGAATGAGAGTAGGTGTAGATAAGATATTAGGAAGAAATTCTATTCTGTGAGGCTGCTGAGGCACTGAAACAGGTTGCCCAGAGAAGTTGTGAATGTCCCATCCCTGGAAGAGTTCAAGGCCAAGTTGGATGGAGCTCTGGGTAACCTGGTATAGTGGAAAGTTCCCTCACCATGGCACCAGGGTTGAAATTAGATGATCTTTAAAGATCCCAACCCAAGATGGCAACACAAGCCATTCTATGATTCTATGATGATTCTATGATCTTAATCTGAATTTAAGTGACATTCATTTGTTTTGAGCTCACTTGGAAAGTCTATACATTTGGTTGAGCCCTGCATATTGCTTCAACTGATTAGACCCTTAAATCTTTTATGACACCATTCATCATATTTATTATGTGCACCTCTTTTTATTTACTCTGGACTTGAGATATAAAATAAATTTAAAGGTGAAATCTAAAAATGTTTGTCATCAAATTTATTTCAAATATTTGAAATATATTATTTATACCATAAACAATTTAAACATATTAGAAATAAACACAAAGAGTAGAATAGCATAGGGATAGAAAAATTGCCTGATGTCTCTATTTCTAAGGTATTAAAATTGCTTGCAGAGGTTACTTGCAACTTTCCTTTTGAGTACCAGACCTTGGCTTGTTGTTTAACCATTGAACACTGAAGTACTCTACGGTCTAGACAAATTATACCCTGTCACTAACTTGATAATTTAGCACATTTTATCCAATGTGGTGTCTACAAGTGGTGAATATTTTTCAGAGCCTTTCCAAGTCTCTAAGAAAGAGTGAGACAAAGAAATTATTAACAAAGTCCTTTCAATATGTCAGGCAACTCTTCCATCATCAAAGCTGAATTTTTAAAAAATTATGTTATTAAATTTTTCTTTCAATACCACATCTATCTGTCGTCCCAAACTGAACACCAAAGAACTGGCAGTCCTAAAATGATAGAGACCCATCATTTGTGTTAAATGATTTTTATAATAACCAGTACAGGAGATAGAATTGTTTAGGATAGGATATGTTTAAATGTGTGATGAAGGATGTCATAAGTTCCTGCATAAGCTTAATGAATACTGAATTGTCAAGCTTCATTCTTTTTTCATATTTCTTCTCATGACAGACCATCTGAGAAAGCTGGGTCTCTCCCCATACATCACTGCATCTTCTCTTCCTATCCATTGGAAGCGCCTGATCAAGCAGCCTGATCCATAAGCCTGGAATAAGGACTTAAGCAGGACTGGTGCTCAAGTGGAATTCTGTTGTGCAGTCCTCTAGCATGTTTCAGGGTGAGTCTCTCCTGGACATGCTTTTTCCCAAAGCTAAGTAACATTCTCTTAGGCAATGGTCAAGTATGGTCAGAAATGTTGTGATTCAAGAATTTTCCCCACATGGAGAGTAAAGAAGAACCTATTTATGAGGGGAAGAAAGTTGGACAAACTGCTGTAAGTGCTGTAACTCAGGTTCAGATAGCAGATTTTAGTCTGCTTTATTTACTTGTACAACCATGGGCAAAAAGGCAATGAGTGCTGATCATTGATAGTTACTACAACATTCAGAAAAGATTTTATTTATCAAAATGTTATGATTTCACTTCAAAAAACACCAAAAGGTTTCTCTAAGGATCTTTTATTTCTGATAACTGTTCACTTTAATCAAAAGGGAAGAGAAATATATCAACCCACTATTGTACCCTTTGGCTTGTCTGTTACCTCTTATGCATTTAGGCTTACAGTTTACCTCAAATGATGACCCTTTCCCAAACACTAACATGACAAAATTAAACATATTAAAATCACCTTACTGATATAACAAAGTCTATATTTGTCAAGATTAATACAGACTTATGATTTTTATTTTACTTATCAAGTGTTTATTCAAAAATACCTGCCTACTGATTCTCTCCAAATAGTCCTACCCAAACACCACTCTAGAAAAACCAAAAATGTGCCAATATAGATTGTTTAATAAAGACATGTATAAAATGAGGATTCAAGGTGAAAATGAATGCAAATGAATGATTATGTTTCTAATAGATGTGCAAGCGGCGCACTACCAATGCATATTACATACATACTACAATAAACCTATTTTATAGGTCACTGGGAGACATTTGAAGATTTTTATTCAGTGCATCAAATATAATATTAAGTAGTTCTAAGTTAAATTATCATATTTGAATTTCATGTAATATATTTCAGTCAAGAGAAATGGGATGAGTTTTTGAGACTTCTGTTTGAATTCTGGTGCAAAGTACTTGGGGGTAAAAATTCAAAGAATAATAGAAACACCAAATGTCCATCACTGTGTTCTCTTACCAAATCACCAAGGTTTTTTGAATTGGGGATAATTTAATTAGGGTCAATGAAGGAAACACTAAAACTAAATAAGAGCATAAATGTTAGAATATCAAATGAGATAGTCACATTACAAATCGTTACCAGATGTTAAAGAAGAATATCGTCTTGAGACCAGTTTTAATGTCAAACTCATTTATTTAAGCAACCTACTATTTCTTCAGATTTTTTTTCATTATAAATTAATAGATGAGTTCAGGAAAAAGAACAAAAAATTAAAATCATATTGTAATTTTCATAGTAAAAATATTTTGTTATTCACCATATAATAAGACTAAGCATATGACATACACAAAAGTTTCTATATAGGAACAGAAGAATTAATTTCTTGTGTATTCTGCTATTAAGATATAACACTATCTTAATATAAAAAATTTTAAAACTGTCTGTATCTTGTCCACTGAAATCAGTAAATTATTGATAAATGTAGTAATTTATGAAAGTAAAGTAAGAAAATCTATTCCTTTGACATATGCATGAAATATATACATTTTGGAAGAAACTTCTACATTTCTCTCTATATTTTTGATTATAATCTGTGAACAAGAAAAAATACAGTGATGAATTAAGGCAGAAAGCAATTACTCAAAAAAATTTTATTTATATCTAGAAAAAGATGAAACATTTAAAAAATTGTATCCAGAAAATATATTTATTTGAAGATAGCATTTTAAAGCACTTGGTGGTACTGGTTAGGAATTCAGTCCTCTGTTCAGTTACCATATCTCTCACAAATTAATTTTCTGAATTTAGTCAAGTTGCTTAATCTCAATTCTCTGTTCAGAAAAAAATAAAATAAAATAAAATCCTAGACCTAACAGAAAAAATGAATAAAAATAATTCATCTCCATCTGACATTGTTCCTTCAGTTGTGTTTGTAGAGCTATGCTGGACTGATCCTTACTAGATGACAAGTGTCCACCAAACCACTCTACCTCCTAAATAGAGCTTGGGAAAGAGAATATAACAAAAGGTTCATGGGTCAAAATAAATACAGGGAGAGATCACTCAGTAATTACTATCACAGGCAAAACAGATTCAAATTTGGAGAACTAGTTCAATTTATCACCAATCAGATCAGAGTAAGACAATGAGAAATGCATTGGGTTTGCATGTTTGAGAGCAGATAAAGCTATCTTTACAGGGCTTTGGGTGTTGACTGTCAATAAAAGTCAGCTGGACTGATCTGAGCTCTCAAAGGTATTTCAGCAACTAAACCAGTGGCAATAAAAATGTTTCCAAGATCCTGTGTTTCATGATCCCCTGGAAATGTTTTTCATAGAAATTTTGGAGCTGCAAATAGAAATATTAAAGTAAATTATTGAAGGAGAAAGGTTTCCAAGAAAAAGTCCAAGAAAATTCTTAGACATTGAGTCTAAGCTATTAAGATTCACTGGACAATGACATATTCAAATTTCAGATTCTTTTTTTTTAAATCAAGATAGACAAATGGTTTGACTTTCAAGGTGGATTATCCTTTCACTTTTTAATGTTTAAAATTATAATAATTTAAGATAATATGAGTCCATGAATAAAAATGTAGAATTTCATGCATTAACATTCTTTCAGTACTATGTACTGATTTAGATGTTCATCCGCAAGGAAAATGTACAAAGAGAGGACATGGTCAAGTTTTCCATACACTGGCAAGATTCTTAACAATGTCAGACACATTTCTGGTATTTTGAGGATTATAGAGTCTCTTTCTTTTGATTCATCCACTGTAAACACATTTTCTTGTAAATAAAATAAAAAAAGCCTGACTTCATGTGCCATAGTAAAATTTCAAGTGTTTGTAATAATATTGAAAATTTTCAGTGAAAATATGTATCTGGATCTTTTATGCAATGAATTCTTTACAGGTAATAATACCAAGATTACATTCAGACTGATAAATATAAGAATCTGGTCCATTGCCAGTAGCAATTTTTCCTTCACCTCAATAGGCTTTGGATCATGTTACACAGGAATAGCACAAGCTGTTATGTTTATTTCTTCACATTGAACCATGTGGGTTTTCTGCAGTGCGTGTCAAAATGTTTTGAGGTACTTCATCAAAGTTAAAATAATGCTATGACAACCACTCTAAAACAAAACCAGAAATTAGATCTAGTCATTTTAATCTCTGTAGTTTCCTGGTTTTAATACTACTATGAGATCTTTCCTTGCCTCATGATTTTAAAGATCAACTCAAACCACAGGATATTTTGTTAAAATAGTGAATTAATTCAAGAGAAAAAATTTCCTTCAAATCAAATTAAACCAAAAATTAATTAATAAAAAATTCCAAGTAACTTTCTTGCAAAGTAGCTACACATAGTTGTCTTTTAGCAGAGCTTTTATCTTCTACAATTTTCTTTCAATGTATTTTACTATAAATTCTAATAATATACATTTATATATGGATCCCTACTGCCACTTTGAAAAGCTATTAGTTTGTGTTTGCACACTACTAATATAAATATTCTTATCCATTCTGCTCTGAAAATAATTAGTAATAATAGCACAAGAGAATAAATCATGAATCAGAAAGAACATTGCAGTTTGGGACAGCAAGTGTTTGGCTTTGTAAGTGGAGTTAGGAGAGAGCTGGAGGAATTATTGGAACACGACACATAGGCAGACTAAAAACTTCATGCACTAAAAACTTCTTAATACCGTGGAGGAGGCAGAGTTTGGACCTTGTGAAGAGAAAGAGCTTATAGTAAAAATTATATACATTTAAATTTTAGCAATGCAGCCACCTCTAGCATCACCTCAAGCATCAGTATTTTGAAGTAAACAAATTGCCAAATATATAAATATAAAATGCAGTAGTGGAAGTAATTCAGCTAAAATTCTCAAAGCTAATCTGCACTGGATTAAATTTCAGGAAGAGTAGGCCACCAGGCTTTAATGGAGCTCTTTCAATTAGAGTAGTACTCTTTAGTACTCTCAAGTTATCCATGTGTCTGCAGGATGTTCAAGTAAGAAAACAAATTGTAATGAGTTGCGATTTGTTAAACTTAACAGCCTATGAGCTAGGTCAGTTTGGGTTTTAGAAATCATCTTCCATGGGAATAATCCGCAAGTTTGAAAAGAACTTAATTTAGACTTTCCAAAAAATTCCCAAACGGTTTCATTTCCTGTGACCTGCAATTTTATTTAATATAATTTATAAACCTTTGTTTCAAACGTAAATTTAGGGATATATACCCTTTTGTTTTGCAACTAGTCAAACTCTGTTGCTTTAAGACATTTCTAAATCTTGTAAAAGTTATAGTATCCATCTAATTAACTGAACTGACTTTTAAACAAAGCCTTTGTGCTATCAACAATAACCAGTAGTGTATAGCTCTGTTGTATACATTAAAAGTACAAATGTATAAATCTTAAACAAAAGGTAATAAATAGGGCTGCCACTGTAAATGCAGTACTAAGAGATTTTCTGTGAACACTTAAGGACCAAAATGAGAAGAATGTGATAGAGCCATCCTTTAATTTCGCATGCTAAACATATGCATAGTCCAACAAACCTCTTCACCCATATGAGACACAATCAATGTAGGTTCTAAGATGAGTCTTTAGAGAACTCTGCCAGTAAATGAATGGCAATTTTGCAGCATCATTAACACATCACTTACTGAAATAGTAGCTGAAATGGCTATGTTTATTGGCCTTTCCATTGATACAGAAGAATAAGAAGTCCCAGAAAGTAAAGGCAGTAAAGTATGCTTGTCACCTTGGAGATAGCTTGGTCCACCTGAGTGAGAGCATATTGACTAATTTAGTCTCACCCTCTCTGCCTATGCATTTTCCTTCTATTATTATTAAAATACTTGAAATAGAAAAAAACCCAAACAAACCAAACACTCATTGTCTCATTACTTTCTATAATTATTTATTACTGTCTCAATTGCATTCTATTTCTTTGCTTCTTGTTCCTCTTCTCTGTCAGATTCAGTGGTAACATGGTTCCTTGGAATTGTCAATATATTATTTGATATTAGTTTGATTTTCTGTCTTTCATTTATTTTTAATCTCATGACACATTTAATCTATCAAGCTGATCTGAATTGTTGTGCTATGTATGCACAAACAAAACAGGTTAACATTTGTTTAGGGAAGCACTTCATTTCTTTTCCTTTTTTTTTCCCTCTTGCATTTTACCACAATCAAGAAAAAATAGTATAGAGAAACTGATTATATATTTTCAGGTTGCTAACATGTTAGAAATGTTCTATTTCTTCTATTAGTGTAAGTGTCATGAAAATAATGAAATGAGGAATAACCACTGGGTGCCTATAACATGTTGCACTATCTTTCTATTCATGCATAAAACTAGTGAATTCCACTCAGGTGGGCTACATCTCATCTTTGGCTAGGTGTACTTTCTTTCTTCTTTTCTAATTCATTGCCTTGCATTATAAATTCTCCAAATATGTTGCAATTGTTCTCTCCTCCTTTCTACTCTTTCACACACTGATTACAAAGTGATACACTTCTTTCCTAGCATTATATGGCTCATTGATCTGATACATGGGTGACAAGCCACTATAGAGTTATAAAAGTGCTGTAGCTTTAAGGGGATGGCCAGGCTCACCAAAGACTTACTGAAAAAATATTGAATACCTTTCTGCAGTGTCCACAGATCCCAGCTTATTTTCAGACAGGTTGTAGAAGAAAAGATTTTTAGAAAGATAAGTTGTTTGAAATACTCATACTACTGAGCTCTTTGGGATAGTCAGGTAATGCTAACTTGTTAGAGAGGGCTGAACATTTTGGTTAGTCTACTTTCAACCAACCTCACTATTTTCCATTTTTCTGTGCTGCAAGAAACTCATTCAGAATTAGCGAATGTCATCCTATTTAATCATTCATACATCATTTAACAGGAAGGCTGCCATTTTTCACATTCCCCCAGCTGCAGGCACTCGTAGGCAAACAACTAATTCCTTGTGGAAGGTAAACAATTCTGGCAATCTACACTCTATTACGTATATTAGTGTTATACAATTGTAATAGGCACATAAAACAGTATGTGTCCACAGGCACTTGCAAATGAAGTCACGGAAGTCCTATAAGCCAGGGGAACTAATTTTTTCTTTTTATTTTTTTCTGGTGAGGAAATGTTTCCTCTGAGGAATGAGTGCATTTTCATTCATTTTGTTTTATAGCATACCCTGAAAGCCAAACTCTAATGATAAGGATAGGAATGCATATCTATGAAATATATGGGTGACAGCTTTTTTTAGCTGTTTTCATTCCATGAGTTACTCAAGGCTCATTATACTAACATAAACTATTCAGTCTGGAGAGTGTCATGCTAACAGATTTACTTAATGGATTTTATTTCATCATTTAAATGCTTTGAATGCCAGATTTGAGAGAGAGTGGGGAGACTCAAGAGAAATGTCTGAGTTGTAAAAAAATTTGAAAATGCTATTTAAAGGGAAATAATATCAAAAACATCTAATGGCCAGATCCTGTGTCTGCTGGATTTCTCTACATGTTTTAGAAAGAGGAAGAGAATCATTCGGGTTTTTTTTTAGGACCTTTCCCTTACAGAGAAGAAAAGTTACAGAATTTGTTTAGGACCATGTTCAGAGTTTTCCAAAATGAAGGTGGAGTAAATGAGTTTAGAAAGATATTTGGAACAGATGAAGGAAACTGTTGGGATAGAAAAAGATAAAATGAAATCAGAGAGTGAATGCCATTTGATAGAACAATTCAATCCAGGAACAGCAACATATTTATATCTCAAGTATCTTTATTGATACTTTATTTGTTTTTTCTGATGACAATTCTAATATAATCAATAAATGAAAGCAGGTTAATCTCTAAGTTAACTTTCTCTAAGGAGGTCTTGGATTTTTTTTCCAGTATGTGCCAATAAAAAAAGCTAACTGAAATTATTTCCATATATGAAGTTTTTTCAACAGGCTGACTATTACTTTACAGCACAGATTTTCCTGCATACAGCCAGCAAAACTAGAATGTATAAAAAAAATGGTTTGCTTGTTTTTAAAAGAGTGCTGTTAAAAGCCAACTTAAACGTCCTTTATTCCACCATCACCATTCATGAAGGTAGCCATACAGCCCAAATAGAGCCAGCTCTGTACTTGAGAATGAAGAGAGTTTAGCCCATGTAATACCAATGCCATCTATGTCATTTTACAGAAAGCTTTATCTCCCTTACTGTAAGATGGCAGTGTGGATTGACTGAATTTCCCAGAGCATTGTGCAGCTGAGGAGAGCTTGTCAAGTATTTCCTACATACAAATGTTACTAAATATACTCTGCATGACATTAAATATATACTGTGGCCCAGAGCATTATATTCTAATATCAGATTTTTGAGCTGCAAAATTTTATTGTGTTTTCTCTTCTGTTACATGGAGTGAAAGGCAATAATTTCCTGGAATTAAAGAAAAAAAAGTCAAGAAAGATACCAATTATTTGCACAAAGGAACACTTCTGTGGCCAGAAGTAAGCTTTGGTTTCCACTTTTCATATTTCCTTGTTCACTATTACTGTGAAATACATAAGCTATCTGTTTCTAGTGGTCTCTAGATTTGAGTTTTTTTCCATTTTCTGTGTTCTCATCTGATGGCTTTTGTTAAAAAGTGGGCTAAAGGAATATATTCAATGGAAGACTCTTGTAGAAGATGTAATAAAGCAGAAGTTTCTGGCAAAGCATGGTTTATATGAAGTGTCAAAGAAAATGGTAGAATGCTTTCAGCATAGTCTGAATGAATATCTCACATGAGAGAGGTACTTTAACATGATGAATACAATTCTTTCAATCCATTGGACTTAATCTAGAGTAAGAATAAAGTTTTTTATTTTAATCTAAACATCAAGCTGGTACAGACTTCTATGTATGTCAAACTATCTGCTTTGACATGATCTAATGTAATTTGTATCATGTAATGTATAATTCATGTTATAGGGAGTGAAGAATCATCATTTTTTTAAGAGTAAAACTGGCTTTACCATGTTCACCATTCCAGAAGAATAGTGAATATTTCAAACTCTAGTCCCAGTGGTCTTATGAAGCAAGCAAATTTCAAAAGATAACATCAATTAACATTCTTCCATGAAAAAAAAAAAGAATTGTTTTAAAATACAAGTGTATAAATCAGAAAAGATGCATGTTTCATAAACTATACTCAAGTAAAAATATACATTAATTTCATAGACAAGAAACATCTTTGCTACTTTTTTATTCTGCTGAATATGTTCCATGTTAAAAAAAGAAAAAGACAATGGCAATAAGAAAATCTCCACATGATTGGATGAACTAGTAAAATATAAGAGCATATTATATTAAGTAAGAAGTCTATGACATAGGGAATGGGGAAAATGTTTAAATGAGGATGATTTCAGTTGAATTCTGGAAATTTTTAGTTTTGGATTCATCTGACCTGCTACAGAAGAACCTTTCCCAAACATATCTTCTTTTGTTCTTTTAGCTGGAATATCTTTATCTCTGGATCATATCTGTTTTTAGAGGCTTAGGTATATTATAGGATTGACTGAAAGATATGTACTTTTCAGGAAGGTTAGATTGGAACCTAAGACGGATAAAATCAGACTTCATAGCAAACAAACGAACACTGTATCAATATGATAGCCTAAACAGGCCAATACTATTATTGGAAATGGCTTAAGATATTGCCCCTGACATTTGGCTTCAGCTTTAAAGGTACAACTGTCTTAAAACTTTGAGTCTTACTTGCCTGTTCCATATATCTTTCATCTTCTTGGGTCTTTAAAACAGCACCAGCTGGGCAACTGAATTCAAAGATTGTAACACAGTCCAGTCAGAGAGCAGTATACAAATAACCAAATAGTCACCAAGAGTCAAAAAAAAAGTCATTGTAATCAACAGACACCTAACCTACACAGTCAGTGAAAAAAGAGGGTTCTTTAAGTAAGAATCTAGTGGTAAGAATTCACTGACTAAAGGTTATGATTGGCATTTAGACACCTAGTGCAGATGTGGACCCTAACAGGCAGACAAATGTTGAAGGCATAATTTGAATTCCTCAGTGGAATATATGCGTATGGAGATCATCAGGATGAGAAGGCTCAGAAGACTGAAAAATGAGGCCAGTTTTGAAATGGAAAATAAAATTTTTCTAATTTAACTATACTTGGCTCTTATCTATTATTAATCATCATTGCTTCATATGAAAAACTTGCTGCTTTTCTCACTTACTCTCTAAATCAGCTGTCAGTATGCCATACCCCAGAGCTGATGGCTTTGCAATGATGCAGTTAACACATGTAGTTAGCAGTGGTGGCTATGGCTCTTAGCACAGAGGTGATCAGACTTGAGAGCTCTTTAACAACTGAATCTTGAAGAGAGCTCAGTTTGTTCTCTTTTCTGATTTTCCTCTTTTATAATTGATGCTTTTATGCTACAGTCTCCCTCCCTCCTGAGGTTCTGCTCCTGATAATGCATATCTTGGTTTTGGTTTAGCCATCACCCATTTGATGTATTCTGCACAGTGCCCTGTTTACTTGTAGAGGAGATTTCACCACTTCCCCGGGCAGCCTATTCTAATTCTTGGCAGCTTTTTCAGCAAATAAATTTTTCCTAATGTCCATTTTGAACCTTCCCTGGAGCAACTTGAGGTAATTTCCTTGTATTCCATTGCTTGTTACTTGGGAAAAGTATGAGACTGACACCCACCTTGCTACAATCCTGAGCCTCTTTTTCTCCAGGCTAAATAACCCCAGCTCCCTCATAAGTTTTGCTTTCTAGACTTTAGCACTTTTATCCTTTGGACACCCTCCAGTGCCTCAACATCTTTCTTGTACTGAGGGGGCCCAAACCTAACACAGTGACTTCTCTCTGGCTATGCCATGAAAATCTTATAAAATTCTTTTGTATTTTTTTTTTTTTGCTACATCATTAGCCTTAGGTTTAAGGCTAGCAAATACTAATTATATCCACAGGCCTCTCTTTTGGCAATATGAATTTCAACATGTCTCGAGTAATGTTAAAAATTTGTCAATGCCAATAATTAGTCAATATGAGGTTTTAGTTACCGTCTTTTTTGTTTTTCTTTAATTGGATCTATTTCATGGAATGTTATGACTTGCTTTATAGAGAAAAGCAGCTTAGATTATCACATTAAAGATTTTTAACATTATCAGTCATTCATTTATGGAACTCTGGGAGAGTGCAGACCAATATTAATTTCTTTTTCTCAGTTGTGTATGTATAGACTTACACTGTGATCAGAGGGAAAAAGACATATTCAGCAAAATTTTAGTGTGGCAGTCACCCAAACATTTCAAAGCATCAGTTGTGAAGGTATCCATTTTTTGTCAAAACTGGAATTGTACTGAAGTAATATTTTGGTGGAAACCAAAGATATTTTCTACTTGTAGAAATGATGCCTATACACTGAGATAAGAAGTCTCTGATCTTGAAAAGTTTAATGCCATTGAAAGGCAACATTTGGATCCCAGTCTTCATCAATACTCTGGAAAAGTCCCAAGTATATAGCATAAATCCAAATTGTACACGTTCCTCACTAAATTGCTATGAAGTGTTGGCATGCATCCTTACAGAATTGCCATTAATAGAATATCTATTTTAAGAAAAGGTTTCCTGTTCAATTGAAATTCTTTGGAGAAAGCAAAGTATTATCTTTAAGCTTTTTCTGCCTTTAAGGGTATTACCAAAGTGGTCTGGGAATCTGGTTCTTCTAAGCATGCAGCCTGAGGCAGTAAACAGATTAAAGCAGATCAGATTACTCTTTCTGTGAAGCTGTTGCAAATCAATATTGTAATGAAGTGCATTATACATGCACCCATACTTTCCCCCCCAAGAAGTCATAACTGAAATGATTAAATTTTGAGTGTATTTAGGATACCTGATAAAGAAGAGTATAGAAAGTTGGTACTTGGAAGAGATGTGTTTCTGAGAAATAAAATGCAGGAAATTAATGTTTAAGAGTAATCTCTTTTCAGGGGTATTTTCACTTTAATATATCAAATATGCTGAGCATCTTGAAAGGGAAAATAATGTTAGCTGTTCAGGGAATGTCCTTTAAGGCTCACAAGCATGCGATATAAAAAGAGAAAATGGGAAGGAATTTGGCAAACTTAATGAAAAAATCTAAATGTCTATTCTCAGTACAAATGAAGTTTAACTATAGGGAATAAGTAGAAGTTTCTTTGATCTCTCAGTAGTGAGAGACCACTACTGGTGATCAGTGCTCATCTCTGCAGTAGGGAGGAATTTCTATATTCATAGGTCACTATTTCCAGTTGAGCTACAGGGAGCTGGTGCACAGCTGAGCTGCCAAAATTACAAGCAGCTGGAGCTATGTGGAAAAGTATCCTCAATAGCCTTATTAGTGTTAATGGAATGGGAAGTATTACAGGCCTCTCAGATTCCAGATGAAAATAGTCTGATATCATTCTATCCTCTCCCCAAAGCCTTCAGAATTTATTTGGAGTTTTGGTGTACATGTATGTTGTTATGTGACAGCTTTGTTAGAAAGATTTATCAATTATATAGGAACCAGAGCATTATCTTCTGTCAGTGGCCTACACATAACATATTAGAGATAGTCACAATATATTAGAATAGCCTGAAGAGAATATCTAATTGTTCTGTAACTAAGCTGTCTCTCACCATCACAGACTTAGGACATGAACACACTCTGTTGCTTAGTTTGGGGTTGTGGTTTTTTGTGTGCGTGTGATTTATATTACTTAATGTGCTTTGTTTTGTTTTATTTTGGTTTTTGAGAGGAATTTTGTTTACAGTGTTATCTCTGCCCTCTCCTCCCCCACCCCCCCCCACCATATAATGTGTATTTTTGAACAGAATTAGGTGCACTGGATGCATTAATGTGGCTATAGTTTACTTCCTGATGCCTTTGTCTTTTTGCAAGTCATGGGAGTATAATTTATCCAGTTTGAGAAAAGCTCTTTATTTTTGAGGTAAGTTCTGTTACAAGAGATACACAACAATAGAAGGGTTGTGGAAATTTTAAAAAGTCTTCCTCAAAATTTCTTCCTTCAACATTCCAAATTATGACATGTTATAATGAGATCTTGTACAGAATTTCAGTGCAGATTTGTGGATATCTCCTTACAGATTTTTTTTCCTTTAATCATACCCCACTATCCTTGTGGATCCCTCCCAACTCAGCACATTTTGTGATTCTATTATTTAGATTGAATGGAAGAAGGACATTTTTTACCCAGACAGTGGTGAGACACCGTAACATGTTGCCCAGAGAAGTTCTGGATGTCCCATCTGTGTAAGTGTTCAAGGCCATGTTGGACAGGACTTTGAGCAACCTGGTCAAGTGGAAGGTTCCACTGATTATGGAACCAGATGATCTTTAAGGTCCCAAACCATTCTATGATTCTATAATATATTGTAGGATACCCTTTTGGTCAGTTGGGGTCAGCTGTCTTGGCTGTGTCCCCTCCCACTTCCTCCTGAACCCCAGCCTAGTCACAGGCAATGCAATTGGGGAAGTAGTGAAAGACCTTGATTCCTTGCAAGGACTGTTCAGACATAACTAAAACACTGGTATATTTCCAGCACTACTTTTGTCATAAAACAAAAAATAACACCATCCAAACCTCCATGAAAATACCCGCGAACTATTTCCCAGGCCAAACCAGTAAAGAAACATGGTATATAGTGTTCACTGGTTTCAAGAATGAGTTTGAAACAATGAAACTTTAGGGATACCTGAACAATTTTTCTGATTTAACATTCAATTTATGTTCCTTGTTATTTTTACCACATATTCTATTATTTCTTGAGTTTATTCTTGTTCACTGTTTGATCTGCCTACAAATTTAAAGTATATTAGATAGCATTAGCAACAGTGGACCATTTCTTAAAGATGCTGAGCAAGCAAGTTTCCTGAAAGTAATTTATTAACTTCCTGAAATATTTTTGTTCACTTTTTTTCCTTTTCAGTTCCTAATGAGCAACTGAGATACCATTCCATCTTGTAAAATGACCATTTTTAGGACCATTAATAACTTTGCAAATACATGTAAATACTCAGGACAGAAAACTAAAGCTCTTCTTGTCCTCTCCTGTGGCATATATACTTGTCTCTTTTGTGTAGTTTAAACCCAATACTTTCTTGCACTTATTGATCTGCCCAGACCTGGAAATCTGACAAGATGAGAGGCTTGATGAGAGGTTCTCTGAGCCAAAAATCCTCCCTTGCTTTTATCATAAAATATAAATTTCTCCCATCTATTTTTTTTAACAGCCACAACTAATTTTTAGTAAATGGACTATCCTAGAATACACCAGTTTGACTTATCAAGTATGTGAAATGAATAGACCCCGTGACAGTCAGGCAAGATTTCAGCCTGGAAGCAACACCATTAGAACATCTTGAATTCCCTGGTAATGATGAACTGAATCAATCAGATAATTGTTTCATTTTTCATAATAACTGTAATGTACCCACTCCAGAGAACTTTGTAATACAACTGACTGATAGAGGCTTGAAATGAGTAGCAGATGCAAGACATAGTTGCACTTCTGTAGCAAACATTTACCAAATATTATTCCATACTTCAGTCTGTCTGAGGGGTTATGTTATCCCAATTTCATAATGCTGGGAAGCTAACGGTGCGTGATAACGTAACTAACATTCTTTATTTCACATAAGAGCACCTCAATCAATAGAGCACTGCAGTGTACAA
Organism: Petroica traversi; assembly: GCA_025920805.1. Classification (NCBI taxonomy): domain Eukaryota; kingdom Metazoa; phylum Chordata; class Aves; order Passeriformes; family Petroicidae; genus Petroica; species Petroica traversi. Next base: position 17,137,018 of record JAHLSL010000017.1, read on the forward strand.
TTTTTATCAACATGTTCAGGAAAAAACACCTTCTTTTAAAGACACTGGCAGAGTTCAGGGTGATAAATATTTATTTAAAGTGAAAATGCATATATAATGTTTTCTGATGCTGATCTTGTCATTGAAATGTATTCATAGTTATAATATTCTACCTTTAAGAAGGAAAGATGACAGAGATAAGGATTTATATTCAAGGATGAGGACATAGTCAATGATTAATAGGAGGAAAATAAGGACCTGTAAAATGTCTAACACTCTTTTTGCAGAAAATATACTGACCAGAATGAGCACAGTGAGTCAATATAAGGTGCCCAACTCTATGTGTCTGCTCTTCAAAGGACGCTCACGGTGTCTGTAAACAACTTCTCCAGAGGAAGCATAGCAAAGTGTTAAAGGCTGGGCCACTTTTACAATGCTGTAATGAAACAGGTGACAGCATTTTTGTGTGCAATGAAAAAAAATGTTCATACAAGAAAATAGAGAGTAAGGTCCTTGGCCAATACTTTCCCAAAAAAATCCTCAAAATGACTGTGCTGGTACTGATGTAGAAGGTGAAGTGCACAGCTTGGACCAGGATACGAAGACGTGCAGGTGAGAGATGTAAAGGCAGCAGGATCTTTTCCCTTTTAGTAGGATCAGACCTTTTGCTCATATTGTTTCTGGAGTCACTGCTCGTCCAGGAAAACCATGGTCACAAATGAAAGAGTGACACAACTGTTTCACACCAGGGCTCACACTATGCCTGACTTCTTTTTTGAGTGCCCCATCAACTATAAAGATGCAGTGTTATTTATGCATTTAGGATTTCTACAGAGGAACTGGACTGAAGCCTGGTATACTACTTGGCCTAAACCTAGATCAGAGCTCTGTTGCCTGTCTATTTATGTCTGGGTGATGCATCCTCTGAAGTCATCTTAAAATGGCATTTTAGAAGTCAAACACCGAGGAAATTAAAGTAATTAATAAAGATAATAGACCACTACATGGTCAAATCAAGTGATTCTGGCAAAGCCACGTAATACATTAATACCTGGAACTTAGGTATGTTTCATATCCACAGATTATTACAATTTCCGTGTGTGTGTATGTGTGTGTGTGTGTGTGTGTGAGTGTTTGTGTGTGTGTGTGTGTGTGTTTATAATTCTCATATTTGAAAGTAAGAAGGCAGGCTCCATCCAAAGCTGAAATTAAAGTTAACAAGGGAATAGAAATACTTTTGTCTGTAATTAACTTATGAATTCATGGAGCTAAATAGCACAAATGGCTTACAATAAGATAAAAACAAAAATTAAGGAATGTTTTCCTTAATGTTTTTGCTGCTTAGAAGATGATTTCAGATGGAAGCTTAATGCTTGAAAATTTCATTGACTTGAACAGAACACAGAAATTTCAACAGTTAAAAATAACAAATTTTTATCATCTTAGTCAGGAAGGAGTAGAAGAAAAAAAAATTGTGGCCTATTCCAGTGTGAAAACTTGATTCCCATACAAATAAAACAGTTTTGAAGGGGGTTGCTAATTGATACTGTGAATGATAATTTTAAAAAGATACAATTGTTGTATCATCTTGTGTCTAGAACAAATACACTATCTAGAAGATATATAGTATGTCTATACTGAAATATTGAGATAACCAAACTAATTTCAGTTATTTACCAAGGCACTCATAGCAGTAGCAGAGCAGAGCTGAGGAGCTCAGTGAACAAATATTCATGACTGAAAAGCATGTGAAAGGTGAGGATTTTTCATATTGATAGCTCTTTTTTTTTTTTATTTTTCCTTACCAATTCCTTTGATACATGTCTTGGTACTGATTCCCTACACATAACTTCAACTGTGTATATTGCACATTGATTGTCTTGCATGCTTTGTATTATATTTTTATGTTGCACATATTTACTTAATAGATATTTGTTTTCTATCTCAGTATATAATCGCATTTCTGGTCCTGAGTTTAGGACTAGTTATTGAGTAGCTATGATTGTACTGACTGTAAAGTTTCATATCATGTCATCTTTCCAGTGGAAAATAACAAATTAACAGTTAAAAGAATCATTGATCACTAGAGCAAATTATTCTGTTATAATATGAAAACAAGTTTTATTTAAATTCTTAAATTTTTTCCAATGTCAATCAGTACTGTTTGGGACATGAAGATGAAAGGCAGCTTTATGCTGTATTTTTTATACAGATATACATGTTTTAGATTTTCCATGCAGAAAACACAAGACTAGACTAAAATATTTCCATTTGAAAGAAACCTACAATTATTTAGTCCAATCGCCTGACCACTTCAGGGATGAAGAAAAGTTCAAGCATATTTTTGAGGTACATTAATACAGTCTTTTTTCCAGTGGAATGTTGTTTAACATGTTTCTTCTGTGGCCTCTTAAATACTGGCAGGCATTGGGCACTTAATCACCTTTCAGAAAGGGCTATTCAAGTCCTTAGCAACCCTTTCCATAAATAAACGTTTCCTAATATCTTAATATCATCTTCCTTGATGCAGATTCGTACATTTGCCACGTCTTGTCATGTAATTTAGACCTACTCTTGTACTGACATATTTTAAAAAAGCTGTTGTTTTTTTTGTTTGACACTACTCCAGCTGAGCACTGGCCTTTGGTGTTTTCTCTGCACAGATGCAAAAGAGCAGCACTTGTAATCTTCCTGTGCAGCCTGACCTTGCTTCCAGACATCACAGAATTCATTTAGCTGACTTTGATGGAACTGTAAGAACTCAAACGTAGATTCACAGGAGACACCAATAACTAGCTTCCTGAGCAGCTTACAGCATGCTCTCTTGAAGTCCAGGGTAAAGACCCTAATTACCTTTTTTCTCATTACACCAAAAGTTTTAAATTCTTTTTTTATTGTCATAGTAGCCTGTAGAGGTGGTTTAAACCCAGAGAATGACATATCCCCTCAAAAATTTCTGGGGGCCTAGAAAGTGAGGCCCTCTGAAGGTAGAGTTAAGTTTGGCCTTGGAAAGGTAGTCGAACTCCCCCCTCCTACCCCTCAGTTAACAATAGTATCCTGTGTCTCACTCTTTCCTCCCTTACTCCTTCCCGACTGGACCCTGACCTTCCAATCCTTCCCCGTTTCCTCCCCTGTACCGTTATGAGATAAGGTGTAACCCTCAGAATAAAAGTCTGAAAACTGGGCCTCCGGGATCTTTTGCCCCTGAACCCAAGCAGAGCAGACCCTCATGTCTTGTGTCTGATTTTGGGCTCCGGGCAAGGGAACACTCTCTCTCTCAGCAGCTCTCCAGCTTTTAGGACAGCAGCCACCATCCCAGGGAAGCCCGGCTCGCAGCGAGGGGAAAAGAAGTCCCTTGCTGAAGTTGACTTAACAAACAGGAAACTCTCAGAACAAGCCGCCGAGCTGCCGGCTGTCCCTGTGGTCAGCTGTCTGGCCCACGCGAACGGCCACAGTAGCCAAATCAGCCACTTACCTTCACATCTTCCATGAGTCTTTCTGTATTCACAGCAAACAAATTTTAGAGCACACTTTCCTAGTTGTCTCACTGAGTACCTATGATGGGAAATTTTCCCCAACTGACTTCAAGAATTTCCCATACTAGTTTATCATGGCAGTCTGGTATTCCCAATAGATGTCTGGGAAATTTCAATCTTCCATAAGGACAAGAGCTACTTGTCCTTATGGAAGATTTCTTCTAATTGCATGATTTCTTCTAATTGCTAATTTCTTCTAATTGCATGATTACTTCTAATTGCATGTAGAATAACTAACTCATCAATGCTATCATTCACCCTGGGTGATCAGTAGTGGACACACACCTCAATATCTACTTTGTTTTTCATTCCCTTCATCTAGAGGTTCTCAATCACATCATCCCTAAATGTAAGGTCTGTAAAGTATCCCTTTCCTGCAGTGCAACTCTTCTGCCTCACCTGTCCTGCCTACTCCTTATGAATCTGCTGAGATGAGAGTCCTGCTCTATCTCAGCACTTCAGTAGTGGGACACATTCCACAAGTCTCAATACCAGCATTGTCATACCTCTGGGAATGGACTAAAATCATGATGTTGGTCAGAGTTCTGCTTTTTCTCTTACATATAATGAAAGGATTTTTTGCTAAAGGATAATACCTTCAGTCTTGCACTTCCATGGTAGCACAGGAACTGGGGGCAGAGAAATTTCGGCTAGAACAGAGCCGAAAAAGGGGTTCCTGAAATGGACAACTCTTCCTGTAAACAGCCCTGCTTTAGTGCTGTGTATCTCCAAGGAAACAGATCAAATGTCTGCATTTCTTCTAACATTCAAAAGAAGTATCATGATAAAACCTTGGAATGAGACATTGATCTTTTAAATCATTTAATAATAGGAATAGAAGAGCTTGATGATCGGGTGTTAATTGCATGTTTTAAATTCAAAATGTTATTGACTTCTTATCAACTTGGGAAGACTGTTTTATGTCCTCTGGAACAAGTCTTTTTTCAGCTGATCCTGAGCCAGCATAGAACAACAGTTCACTTAGGACTGTAGTCCTGTTGTTTTTCAGCTGAGAATGAATACTGGAAAGGACTAAATCACATGGAAAGACATTTGTCACCAGCATATCAGATAACAGATGCCAGTCTCTTTAAGTGGTTACTATTCAATTATGTTAATTTAAATACTGCCATTTGGTGATGAAAAAGTAACTGGTCTACATAGGAAATTTATTTAAGTGTCTTTCTACTGTTTTTTAGTCTTGAGCACAAAGATTATATTGAAATTCACCTAATGTGACATTGAAAATAAGAATTAAGTACTTAACATGCAATAAGTAAACAATTAGAAGAGTGATTTTCCATTCAAATGAATTGTTTCATCAAAGATTTTTTTTTCTATCTAATCTTTCTTCATCTTACTAACCCTTTCTATCTGAACATCAGAAAATCAGAATTTGGTCAATACCTACCAATATTTTTTACAAAAAACATAAATATCACTTTCTCTGATGAAGTTGAAGCCCTTTCTATTTGTAAGTCAAAAGGCAACTGTTAACAGCATCAAAAATGTGGAGGCAACTAATGGGAGTTATTATGAACCAGTGTTTAGAGGAATAAAAATTAGTATATACAGATAAGGATGTTTTCTGTTACATATTCAGGTAAAAAGACCCTTTTTATTAGAAAGACATAATCGATCACATTTTAGAAAAATATGAAAGCTTTAACTCAATAAAGCTATCTAAATTATTTCAATGACGTATGTCTTACCAATGGTTTATATGATTGTATATTTATATGTAATACATGTAATATATTGAAATATGCAATTTATATGTAATCAACATCTTCTCCCACACCTTGGTTCAAAACTGAAGAAAGAGATCATGAACTGCTTTTCATTCACCTAGAATATTCCTCTATGCAATCTAGTGTACTTGCTAAGGTGAAAAATATCCCGAACACAAATCCTTACACTATCACTCATACTACTTTTGTGATGCTTAGAGTGGAAGAACTGACAATGCAAGATATACTCAAGGGGGGAAAAAAGGCAAACAGGGAGGCGGGGAGATTTTTGTTAGAACTTTCAACAATTTTTTTCAGCATCATGTGCCTAAATCAAATTCCTCAGATTATACAGCGTACACAAATGATTTATTTGTCTTATCAGAACTACTGCACATCTTGTAATAACTAGGTTTATAACTTAGCTTATCTAAGCAATAAATAAGTGAACAAAGAATGTAATTTTCATATTGTAATACAACTGGCATGTGTGCATTTTTTTGGCCAATTATTATATTTTCTGGGATGACATATTTGGCAGAAAACCCAGAAGTCTACAGTCAAAAACTGGCAGGGTCTGTAATTGCTTTTCTTTGATATCAATGAAGTTAATATTCACATTTATTGTTCCTGTCAGTTTCATGATTGACACAAATAAGAAGAAGTGTCACTTGGGTTTTGGACTCTGGTTGAAGAAGATCTGGCCCAAAATTTGGAAAAAACATAAAGAATTTTAAAAGCTTTGAATTCCTCCTTTCAGCTGCAAGTGGTTCTAGTTTAAATACATATATACAAATAGTGGACAAATACTCTTAGAAAAGCAATCCTAGAAAAGAGGTATAATTTTGGAGAATAGTGAAAATAATCCAACCACATATTACAACACACTGTATACTCAGTAATTAGAAGAACAGAATGAAATTTAAAATATTTTCATATTTTTAAATTTAATTATAGAATTCCAAAAAGAAGGCAATATTCACCAAAAGTGAATGGCAGAAAATTTTTACATGATTAGATATTTCTTCAACACAATGTCTAACTCCACTGTAAATCTCCATATAACTGAAAAATATTGAAACAAAAAACTCAAAAATACTTGAAAATATGATTCGCACTGGTTTCTGGTCTCAGAATCATTAAATCATAGAAGGGACCTGTCACAATCATTGAGTCAAACTTCTGGCCCAGCAGAAGACACTTCAAGAGTAACACCATGTGTCTGAGAGTGTTGTCCAAACGGATGTTGAACTCTGTCAGTTTTGGTGCTGTGGCCACTTCCCGGGGGAGCCTGTTCCAGTGTCCAACCACCCTCTGGGTGAAAAACATTTTCCTTATATTCAACCAAGCCTCCCCTGATCCAGCTTCATGCTGTTTCCTAACCTCCTGTCACTGGTCACTAGAGAGAAGAGATCAGGGCCTGCCCTTCGTTTTCCTCTCATGGGGAAGTTTTAACTGCAGTGAGGTCTCCCGTCAGTCTCCTCCAAGGTGAACACACCAAATGACCTCAGACACTTCTAATATGGCTTCTCCTCCAGACTGTTCACCATCTTCATTGCCCTCCTTTGGATGTTCTCTAATAGCTTAATATTTAGGTGGTGATAGCTTTTGGAATGGATTCTGACACCTCTCACATAGGAGTTTAAGTAAATCCCTTTCTGTTAAAACATCAGAGAAAAAATGCTGTGGGTATAATGATAAATGCAATAGTGAAAAGTTCTTCAAATTTTTTGTGCAAGTTTCTGGAGTAGGTGCAGGGGCAGGATAGCTCTCTCAGTTACTCTAATCCTTGATATTTTATATTAATTTATAATAGCTCAGTGTAATAGTAGTTTAATATAGAAGAGAATTATAAGCAAGAATGGTCATATAATCTATGAAACAGGATGCAATCCTGAGGCTAATTACTGTTGCAATAAGTGTGTGGGGAGTGATGTTAACCATGATGGATGCTTGGACAGCTAAGAGGATCATATTCATTGAAAGCAATTGTCTCCACAATGTGGAAGTACTAGAAAGAAAACAAGGTCTTGAAGTTCAAGTATTAAAGTTCTTATGAGCCAAATGTTTGTATGGCTTGGATCAGAATTGTCCAGCTACTGCTACAGTTTTTGACTCCAGCAATGTGTGAAGTGTAACCAGGACTGTCTTTTCAGTTACTTAGCCTTAAATAAAACTAAGCTCAGAATTATCTGTATGATACTGCTATTTTAGCTCCAGTTTTCTCATTAACCAATTTAAAATATGAAAAAATTTAGACAGGAAACCTCACCCTAGTGATAATCCTGTGGGCTTTGGATGTAGAAGATGGTAAAAATTGGTTTTGATGTTTGATCTAGCTTAGATTCTCAGGACTTAATTGGACTATTTCCTGTTTGCACATTCAATTTGCTGATAAATTATGTATTTTAAACTGTGAATGGAAAACACACAAAGATGTGTTTTAGACAGGGGAGCTTTATTCTTTACTGCTATTTAGTCTCAAGACCAAAAAGATTCAGGCTGAAGGGAAGCAGCAGGTACCACATTAGTATACACGTTCAATTTGCAACTTAGAGGCTTGAACTTTTTGTCTTTCTAAGAAAACAGGAGGTGGATTGCAGGAAATATTTATGTACTCACCATCAGTGAAAATTAGCTCATCCTTGCTTTCTGTTTCTTATAAAATACAAGGTCAATCACTTTCAAGGGACAGTGATATGTGTTTTCCTGAAAAGGAAACAAAGCCCTCAGTGTGATGGCAGGACTGACAGAACAGGAACATCACCAACAAAGGCACAGCCCCCCAGTGACTGAATAAGGTAAGCAGAGCAGGTCTGGTGGTAGCAGCAAGGGTCAGCCAAAAATGGTGTTTGCTAGACAAGTCTGTGGTGATAAGGAAGTCTGAAGGTCAAGACAGGATGTCAAGTCAACAAGGTAAGGCCAGGATCATCAAAGTGCAAGGCCAGGAACCAGCATTCCTGTGCTATTGCTCAGCCAAGGACCAAGGAAAAGCACCCGAGCTTCTCTGCACCTCTTAAGCCAAACCAAGGAGGCCTCCCCGATGAGGTTTCTCACAGTTTTTCTACTGACTAATTCTCTTCACAGCACCTGGATTCAAGGTTACACAGTTGCCCTACCTTTAAGCTGACCTTGAGTGAGTGGAGGCAGCCAAGCCCCTGCAGCAGGGCTGAAGAGTTTGGTGGCATAGTCGCTGCACTGGCTTATTTTTTTTAATTGAGTTTTATTTTATTTTTTATTCTTTTTTCTGAACTCAAATTGTTAAACTTTTGGTTTGTATTTAGAGAAGGCAATACTGCATGTGAAATTCCTCTTTTGGAGGTAATTTAAACTTTATGAACATATTTGTTCTGTGGTGTCTGAGGACCATAGTTTAAGTTATTAGGACTTCTTGTATATCCATCTGAATATGACTTTCAGCATGCTGGCATGCAGATATTGATTATAAAAGGAACGCTGAAACTCTTGTGTTTTCACATGAAAAAATCCCCACCAATAGTAATGGGGAAGGGTAGATACTTGAAGTAATGCAATGATTTCAGCATTCAGTCAGTCAGTTAGAGGCTTATGCAGAATAGACTTCTGCTGAAATGAGAGCTGCTCCTTTGTTTTCATTGAAAACTGTAGAGTATTCTCATCTTTTCTGACTGTTCCCTCTGGTAACCTTGAACCAAGTAGTCAGTAAATAGTAATGCACCAATTCATTACATTCAATGGCGGTCAGGTATAGGTACGACCATTTCCTGAGCCTAACATTTTGCTTTTTCAGATCAATTACTAAGCTTTGGATCCATGCCCTTTGTCACATCCACTTGCTGCTTTGTGCTAATCTGTCATTGCCCTAAATATTTTGTGTTGGAGAGATCAGTTATTTACAACTAGATTTAAGGTTTGGGATTTTTTTGTCTGCCTGTCATTTTATTGTCGTTTGATGAAGTTTTCATGAATAATAAAAGACTCTATGTTAAAAATGCTTTATCTTGAAGCTCCTTTAAAACTGTTGCATCTTACTTTCTAGGATAACCACTTTTTTTTGTATGGAATGTCAAGTAGGCTATCTGAAACATTTGGTGCATCTATTTGGTGTACTAGTCTGTATTAGAGAATTTAGCCTACAAAATTTTGCAATCTATGTTCTCTTTCAAGTCTGAAGTAGGATAGATATGGGCCAAAACAGTTTAAAGATGACATTTTCCTTCTAACAGTAAATAATTGAATAGTGATGCTGAACTATAGCCTGGAGTATTTGTGTTCATTCAGATCACAATTTTAGGCAGGTGTGCTTGTAGAGTGAATACTGCAGATAATTGACTAGTAAAAGGAGAAGAGAGCTTTGCCAAAATGATGGCACCAAAAAGAGTAATTACTTCAGAGAGTAATCTTTGGAGAAAATGATACATTATGTACATCCTTGAAATGTAATGGATGTTGTTTTGAAGAAGGTAAATGTAAGCTAGAGGTATTAGAAACGTTTGAATTAATTGTGTTCCTGGGTGTGCAGAAGGACTTGTTGGCTCCCAATCCTATGAAACACTTCCTACTAATTTATTTTATTGCATTCTTGTTTGGATTTTTTTCCTGTTGGGGAAGATGAAATAGGAAAGCCTTATAGATATGATTGCCTTGCAAGGGATGCTGAAAATATGGAAAGTATAATCGAAATTGAGATTAAGACAAGGTTTGAGTTAAAGAGTAACTAAGAAACAATGGTATAGCTGGCTGAAGGTAATCCTCCTTCTTGATAGAACAATACCCTCTGCCTAGGCAGGTCCAAAGGTCAGAACAAACCATACCTGCCTGGTAGGAGATTCCCAAAAGTAGTTTTTTAAGGTTTAAAATATAACCCCATATAGTAATGTAATGATTCTTATAGGTTGCATGCAAATATTGTAGAGTTTGTAGCTTGTTTCAGATTGGTTAAAGAGAATTAGAATATTCAACAGAGAAGATTATTTATTCTATTGTAAATGGCAAATCGCTCTCTTTTTTGCTCTCTCTTTTTGCCTCTTTCTCTGGCCTGCTTTGAGTGCTTGCAGCCCAGCAAGCCTCTCACACCCATACTCTTTCACAATAAACTCCCATGCTCTAAACCCATCTTTAGAGATCTCTCGTTTCAATTTTACCCTCATAACCAAATTCCACAGAGTTAAATCCTACATTTTCCCAGTTGATTCCTGAATTCTATTTTCTCATTAGCACTTTTTAATGCACCTTGATTTGTGGCATATTCTTTCTCACATTGTTTTCTGCCAATATTTGTGTTTCTATTGTGTCTGACTATGTTAAGTCAGTGATTTTTAATTGTCAGCTTGATGCTCCAGCTGGCAAATGTGTCAAAATGATTTGTTTGGATTTCAGGGTTTCCATTTTCAGCTCTTGTTTACCTAGACACACATTCACAGACTCCTGCCACTTCAGCTGCTAAAATCACAGTGCACATCCTGGAAATACTGCAGCCTGCTAGATCAAAACATCCCTCTCTGTATCTTCCTGAACCCTATCCAAGATTCAAAAAAAATCTTTCTATGGTTTCCATCAGTTTGGTTAGTGTATAATCTTTCCTACTGGTCTTGAATTCTATTTTTTCCCCCTCTCTCATCTCCCCCACCACCTGGGAGCAGTAATGTGGCGGGGGAAATGAATTTCTGCCATGGAAGACCTCAAAAATTACTGCAGACTTTGGAAACACAGCAGTTTAAAGCTTCACAGAATGGTCATATGTTTAGATTTCTGTGGGTTTTTTTCTCTTTTAAACACAGAATAAAAACCTTTCAGGTATTCAAGTTTCTTTTCCTTTTCTTATGGTCCTTACCTGAGTCCTTGCATTACATAATGGGAAATTATCCTTTGCTCACTATGTTGTTAACTTGTCTTCTTAAACTTTGTGTAGTTTTTGTGCAGTCCTTATAGTCTGAAATCATAACTGTGAAAGACACAGCATTACTTTTGTCCATAAACTTCATGTCTATCCACAAGAACTAGATATAGTGTTTTAGTATAATTTTTGTGAATGTTCTACCATATTTATTTTAATAATTTATTTCTAAGTTTATATTGAAATCTTTGGTCTTAAATCACCAAGTAATGCTTTCTCTCCCTTCTAAAATTCCACGAGATCAATACATTAGCTAATTCTTTAGAATTATGTTGTTGCTTTAGCTGTTAAACAATTTCCAACCTTTGATTTCATTTATGTTAATACTGTGAAAATCTAGATATTGTACCAAGGAAGGACAAAAGGAAAAATAATTTGGATTGAGAAAGTTAGACATGAAACGCCAGATATTTATGCAAATAGTTAATTTTAAAAGCTACATGAAAAATATATTAATAAAGGGCAAAGAAGCATCCCGATAAATGCAAATGAATATTTTAAGGGTTTGAAGTAATTCTGATAATCTGACCTTTTGATCACTGCCATGCTGTTTGGATTAAATGAAGATAAGGCTGAGACAGATGCAGAAGAGACAGTTGAGAAGGAAGAGAGGAAAAAACAGCAGCATAGGAGAGGAGTTACAATAAAAAAATTACAGCATATTAAATCATATTTACATGCATAAATTAAAGAGTACAAAGGAATGTTCCTGGACATTAGAAGACATTTTGTTGTGGTTGAGAAGATAATACACTTCCTAGCACTTCCAAGCATGGTTAGCAAACTAGAACAGACTGGGAGCACATCTTTCCAAGCAGTGAAAACATGAATCAATCTATGCCAGATAGCTTTGGTGTAACAAATCTGTCCTGAGGAGGTCTTAATTTTCTACTAACAGAAAAAAACTGTGCTAGCAAGAGGTACGGGGGAGGAACTATGAGATAGTAACTTGTGTCCAAAAGTAAGTTTAAATATGGGAAGATTTCTAAAGCCAAATGAGTAATCTTTAAACAGAGAGATATTATAGTTTTGATATGTGCAAAGCAGGTCCACGTGAGGTCAACTCAGGAAGTGCCTCATAAAATACAGATAGTTTGTAAAGATTGCACAGCCATGCAAACTTACCTTACTGAAAGAAAATAAAAGGTTTTCTCTTCAGGTTCTGCTACCATTAAGTTTTTAAGTTCAATTTAAGATGTGATAATACATATTTAAAACAGTTTTTAATATGATCTTGGAGCCTAAAGTGCAAGGATTATTTAGATGAAGCTAATTTCATTATGAAGAGCTGAACCAAGATTTACAGAATACTGTGCTGATGAGTGTTAAACATGTAACAAGCAATAAAAAATATAGAAGGTCTGCTTGAATGGATTTACTCTTGCTAAGGAAAGAATATTTTTAGCTGTATGTAATCAGATCACTATGGTTGATAGAGAGTTAATCACACTAAGATACTTCCAAAATGTGACCTCTTTGTGTGCTTGTAAACTGATTTGTTTATGGCATATGAGTTTTAATAGATGGTGATAAACTACAGTTATATATGGAATTTTGGAGTCTCCTTTTTCTGTTTATACTTAATTTAAGCACATCAATAAGAGCGATACTGATGTTTATAATTTTGCACAGTATATTTTGAAAGAAGCATATGTCATCAGCCATACATATACCAAACAAAATTTATACAGGAAAAAAATGTTTTTCACACTCACTGGCATTCAAATGCAGAAAATTACTTTATCCTTTAATACTTTAGACATTAAGGTAGACTGGTTGACATGATGAATAGCATGCATGCAACCATTGCATGCTTAACTTAATAACTCTTGTAAACAGTCTATTAATCTCTTTCATTAAATGTGGTGGTATCAGAAATTTTAAACCGAGCTGCCATGGCTTATCAATTCTCTGGTATCTAAGGATATTTCCAGTGCCATGGTGGCCTGGCCAGTGACTAAGCTCTAACACGTAGGCTTGCTGGCCCACACCCAACATGATGGGGAAGGGCAAAAGCAAGAAAATAAGAGAACCAAAGCAACATGTGCAAGCAAAGGGAAATGCGGAGTCCATTTACTATTTTCTACCTGCAAACAGATATTTAGCTATTTCCAGGGAAACAATAATTCATCATGCATATTACTTGCTTGGAAAAACAAATATGAACTTTCCCCATGCCTGACCTCTCCCTGGATAATTGCTAATTGGTGACATCAAGTAGTATGGAATAATCTCTTGTTCTGCTTGTGTCTTCTTCAAGCTTCCTGCATATCCTCAACCCTCTTACTGGAATGGGTAGAGTGGGGAAAAAATCTCATGGTAAAGCAGTTTTATGTAATTGGTCACCATGGAAGAGGAGTGACAGGGAACCAATGGCAAAAGCAGAAATTTTCTTAGGAAATAGAGTAGGCAATAGATAATCCATCAAAAGACAACTACTGGTGCGTTGTGGATAAACTTTTTATATATGATAAAAGTCGCTGAAGTTTTATTCAAATACAGTGAAATTCTAATGATGAATTTGCTTGAAACAATGAGAACACAGACTGGGAGAAAGATGCAATTTATAACATTCTGTGAAGTGAAAGATGAGTTTGGCATTGTAAGCACATCTCACAGTCTCTTCAATAAACTTTGTTAATTGCTTCTCTGAAGCAATTACTCCGATGAGACGTGATATAGTTTATAGCTCTGTTATTTTGGTTTTTTCATCCAAAGATATTACCAGGATCCCATGCCTATATGGTAGAAAACAAGACTCAGATAATCCTTGGAAGACTCATGTAAGATTCCTATAAAAAATTCTTAGATTTGTAGTTAAACCCAAATATATCACCCCATGTTGTGCAATAAATACACACCAGTTTTCAATTTTTATAATTATTTTTATTCTAGCTGCATAACTGTTTGGGTTTTTTGTTTGTTTTGGGTTTCTTTTTTTCTTTTGGTTTTTTGTTTGTTTGTTTTGATTTTTTAGGACTTAATGGCCTCATTACAATTCTAGCAGAACTGTTGGTCAAAATGTTCATTTTTGGTAGCAAGGAAAGAAAAGATTATTTGAAATAGTAATGGATTCGCTTGCTGATTCATAGAAGTGTGGCAATAGGACACACTTGTTAGATCTTGACTTCCTGAGCACATATTTATCCTGCATATATGTATGCTCACCTGAGGGCAATTTTGATGATGCATTACTAGTAGTTTCTGTATCTAGAGAAAATACCTGGCACCTCATGGAAAAACTCTTGATTAGAAATTTTCAGTGCTGCATTCTGGATTATCTACCTGTATTTTCACCTGATTACGCATTCAACCACTCAAAACTTTTTATTTCTTTGCTTGTTTCCCTTGAGTTTTTTTGTTAATTATTTCGCTATTCACTCTACAGCCATAGAACCTTAGAGAACTTACATGGTAGAGGGCTTTACACAAAGTTAGAAACTCACGTACAAAAAGCCTGTTATCATTAAATTAAGTATAATGGCAGAACATAAAAGGGGTTCTGAAAAGGGACTTTGATAACTTTGCAACACTTTAGAAACTCCTCTTAAGACTGCTTTCAATAATTTGAGAGTTTCTTCAGCTAAAGGAAAATTCTTCCCTTAAATTGTCTTCCTTATTTGTCTACTGTATTGTCGCCAAATAAGCCTTAACTAGCTTGGGTTCATTCCAGCTTACTTTAACCATCTAACCAAAGGGGATTATTTGAAAATATATTTAACTAAAACACCTTTTACTTTCCGTAGAGGCAGGCACCTGAGTCATCCTCTGTTTACCAGCTGTAAAGGAAATTGTCAGTAACTTTTGGATCAGCAAATACCATTTACTGACTAAAATAATAGAGGTTTATTTTAGCCCTAGAGTGTCAGTGAAGATCTGGGAGAGCAGAATTCTATTTGTCTTAGCAAACAGAAGGGTGCAATAGGAGCAGGCCTGAGGAGTGAAACATTTGAGTATTCATGTAGAAAATTTTATTGTGTAGTATTGCCTGATTCCCTACTCAGACTTCCAATAGGTATTGGAGTGTTTCTGGAGACCATCTTCCGTGTTATCTTGTGCTGAAGGAAATCCAGTAGCATATTCACCCTGGCTGCTACAGTGAAAATATAGATAGACAGAAGAGGAATCCCAAGGAATGTGATTTGTTTCCATTCTAGGACTCTGGTTCACATTGTGTTGAAATCAAGTCCACAGCAGTTTCCTTTCTTAGGCACATGTAAAGAGAGAATTAATTTTAATTTTACTTCCACCAGGAAGAAAATAGCTTTGAGCATATCAGAGGTGCACTCCAGAGCACACTGTAAGGCACAAAAGTGCAAGGCAATTTCCTTTGGAAAAAAACCAAGGCCCTACCTAAAAAAAAAATAAGTCTCTCTCCAAAAAACATTGGGAGATGAAAAAAACCCAATATCATACACATTAAATTTTTAGTGTAGGTGTATCCAGAGAAGAGTTTATGATGCAAACCTAAGTGCAGGAAGAACGGATGATCAAGATATCCCCTTCAAAAGATTAACAGTGATTTGATTTTAAAGCAAAAGGTATATAGCTTTAAATGAGAAAAAAAAAAGTCTGTCAAAAGGATTGCAGGGTAGCTTTTTAAAAACACAAAGCAAACAGAAGAAAAGTGTCAGAAAAAGAAGCTAAAAGTGAAAGAGTAACTTGAGATGGAAATGAAACAGACCTTTTGTACTTGAAGCATGCTGTAGCATGAAACATCAGCACATTTTGTGTTTAGAATTGAGCCAGTGTTTCTCCAGAACAGTGATATTTTTGATCCCAAGAAGGCATACAGACAAGTCTATACCACAGATACTTTATAAGGGTATGGCTCAGATAAACAGAACAGAATAAACATCCTCCTTCAAATCATCTGCAGTGGTTCAAGTTGAGCTTACTGGGACTTAAGTTTATTGTGTAAATACAAGTCCATGTTGTCACTACATTTTTGGAGTTGTAAAACAGGTTAATACAATTCAGTTTAAACTAAAAAAACTGATAGGAAAATATTTTGAGTTGGAACCAGCAGCTTGTTGTAGCTGCTAGTAATCAGGCTTTGTTGCCTCGGCCACCTTCTTATTTGACTTTGCATATTTCATTTGAATACCAACTGTTACGAAACATATGGACTGCCATAGTAATCCCATATGCCGGATGGTAACTTGTAATTATCTGTGCAGGATTCAGAAAATGATGAGATTAGAGAATATGTTAAACTCTATATCTAGATTATTAGGCATTTCTGAAGTTTTAAAGGCCAACAGTAGAAGTTTTACTACCTTTAATGTTTCTACTCCGTCTTAGGCTTTTACCTTGAAAACTTGAGTTTTAATACACAGCTCAGGTCTTAAGAGATGTGGAAAAGTTCTCTTACAATTTAAGAAGGAAGTCGGAGAGGACTTCATGGAGTGGTAGCAGTTTTGTCTCTTTTCAAGGACAAATATGAATGCTGGACTCCATTCAGCACAGAGGATCATCATATACATGTCTATAGAAGATCAACTATACAGGTACCTTTATGTTAGACATCTCCACGGTAACTCACTAAGAGTTCATTTTTTTAAAATTCATACACAACACAGTGCCAAGCAGACTGGCATTTTAATATTAAAAACATTTTAATATTATGTTAGTACAATCTTATAGTTAGCAATGTCAATTTTAAGAGGCCCTTTTGAGCTCTTAGAATTTGTGATGTTTAACAAATAGGAAATTTTTAAAATATTTTGGTAAACTGAAGTATTATTTGAGTACTTATCCCAAGTAAATCCTGACTATTCCACGTTTTCCACTTAGGGTCAAGCTTCAAAATGAAAAATAATAGGCATAATCACAAAATATCCTTAAACCCAGCACATTTATATGGTCTTATCTTTCATTTGTCTCTTTTATTCTGTGTTTTAGGAAATGTAAATAGACAAAAACAATAACTAGCCTAAAAATAACAGATTATAAAGCAAAGGACTACTTGGTCAAAACCTAAAGTACCTTTCAAAAAACAGGATATTTCCAACTTACCTGGAATTCTATGGAGAGGCAGGCCTGCATAATTCAGAAGGACAAACTAGAGGAGATAGTAATCATTTATACTAAGCTATCTTGTTTTTACATAAAATAAAACAAAATAAAACTGACAAGAAAACAAAAAAATAAAGCAAGCCAAAACCCAAACCAAAACTATTTAGCAAAAATTAATTTGCCAAAGCATTTTTGAAGTCACAATATAAGCATTAACAAAATGTTCTTCTGTATTTATCTTCTTTTGGGAAAACACCCAAATACTTTAATTCAAATTGGAAAATAAAGGACTTTGTAAAGAAATTCTTGCTCAAACTCTTTCAGCAGAATGGTGGAGCGTGGTTAAAAACCTATGCTACAGGAAAACTTTCTGATTGTTGTGGGATTTAAGTTTTCTCTTCATATGATAAGTTTCCTTATTGTTCTAAAATACTGGCAAAGATAATGTTGTTTTGAGACATGCCTTCTTAAATATTGTATTTAAATGGAATGTCTGTATTCTACAGTTCTAGTGATATGCAGATGCCAACATCAACTACTAACAGGATTCAGTCATCATCAGTTGAAATAATTTGAATATTGCTGTTATTGATCATAATTTAATCTAGGATTAGCAGAGATAGTTGTCCTGGGTTGGCCATATGACCTGTTTGTATCCCCAATCATCCTCTTGCTTATGCTGGACATTAAGTTCTGCAGCTTTAAGTTGGTCCCAGAAAGACAAAGAAAGTAAAGGTGGAGAAAAAAAAAAAAAACAAACACTCGCCGTCTGTCTGCAGGATGCTTTTACTCCTACGAACCAAGGCCGAGAGAGAGGGCGGAGAGGCTGCATTCCAGCGGACAGCGTTATCTCTTTTCTTTTTTTTTTTTTTTTACTCTCTCTGGTGTGGGTGCTGGAAGAGCACACAGCGGAGGGTTTCTTCGGATTTTTCCCGGCTTTTTGCAGGGAGAGACTTTGTTTCTTTTGCTGGGTATTTTTTTCCTTTTTCCTCTTCCTGGGACTGGCTGGCATCGCGTGGGCCCAGGACACCTGGGAACCCCCGGGGGTCCCCCCCCGACTTCTACAGCCGGGCCCAGCAATTGGCCCCCTCACTGGAGAACTGAACCGGACTCAGACGGACTCTGAATCTGCCATCTCTTCAGAGGAAGGAGAGGTTTCATTGTTTTCATATTATCCAAATTTGTTTTCTATGCTTGTGAATATTCTATTTGTTAAATAAATAGTTTTTTCCACTTTTCTCTTAGGAAATTCTTCCCGGACCTGTAGGGGGAGGGGTGATTGGAATCGGCTCTTCCTAGAGGAGACCCCCC
>JAHLSL010000017.1:17155866-17237372 GCA_025920805.1 Petroica traversi
CCCCCCCCCCCCCCCCCAGAGGTTTCCTCCTAATATTTGCCCTAAACCAGGACATTAGTGCTGGGAAATAGATGTTTGTTCTTTTCAGCTGAAGATTAGCTTAGTAGCTACATCAGTTAAACCTCTATGAGAAAAAACTGGATTTTTCACTAGATAATCATATCTAATTTTTTTTTATAAGAATTTTTTTTCCTCCTTCCTCTTGCTCATATTTTTTTAGTCTTGTATCTATACAGACATTTCTGAATGAGGACTGTTCTTTAACAGAGATTTACATGATCAATAAAGTAAAAAAGTGGAAAAGTGGAAAAAATAGGGAAGATAGAATGCATTACAAGAGTCCAGGTCAGGAGCAGCATTCCCCTTCTCTTTTCAAGCTGTGAAGTTGGGAAATCCACAGCATGAGGAAGAAACTCTGCCACCAGTGAAAGGAGGAAGAGTAGCCCCTGGCTTGAGACATCAGATGAGCACAGATAGGAGTAATCAAATAATGTGTAAGATTTTATTTTAATATCCTGAGTTTCTGTGGAGCTGGAAAACAACGGCATAATCTCAGGGATTTTGACTGTAAAAAAATCTGTATGCTAGTAAAATAAATAATATCAAGTCATGGGTAAAAATACAGAAATTTAAAAATTGTGAATACTCTGAATGTTAGAACAATCCTCAGCACATCTTTGGGCCAGGACAAAGCGTGTTCTTCCAAATACAGTGTGAGAACGAGGCACGGGGAAGGTATCCTTCCATACCAATGGTTTTCATATGAAAACTGTCATTAAATGTATAGAATATAGTCAGTCTGTGCAGCTCTATTCAGGGCTAGAAAGCGAGTCCTGGAAATGTTAGTAACTAAGATGTCTCCAGAGCTTTCCTGTGAGCAGAACAGTGGAGCAGGAGGTGAGACAGTGAATGAGAAAGGTACTTTCCCCTCATGTTCACTGCTGCCTCTGCATCAAATTTGCTCTGTTCTGTGCTGTAGACAAATAGTCCATGTTACCTTTATACAGACGCTTCAACACTTGAGACATGAAACTTTAAAATAAAGTAGTAGAAGCAGAGAAGAACAAGTTAGTCCTATATTGCTTAATATGCAGTGCTTATGATCTTTATTATTTTATTTTCTCCAAATAAGTGGTATCATAATGGTGCATGAAGTAGCAAGTATTACCAATGTTATACCTGCTGATAACCATCATGGAATAAACTGATTCTAGACATCTATAAATCTTTAGTTCATACAATTTATTTTCTGGACTATTAAAAAATACAGATTGATTTGGATCAGGACAAGGCATATGTTTCAAGTTTGATAGTTTCTAGAATGATTATTTTTTATTTCATGTCACATGAGGAGTTATTGCTCTGTATCTATTGGGTCTGATTGTGTTATTCCTTTCAACAGAGTATCGGATCATTGAGAAATACAGATAGAGACCTAAGGTATACTTAAAAGACAAAACAAACAAAGCAGAAACAAAAACCCACACCACCAAAAAACTCAAACCAAATCACATTACAAAAAATTAAAATATTGATAAATTCCTTAATGTGCACCAATTAATAAATGTGACCAATTTCCAAGAAGTTATTAATTTTAAGTATGTATGGTAGGTTTAGTATTGCTTTGTTTCTTTATTCTAACCTACCAAAAATGTGACTCAGCACATGGAAATTTATAGCTCCTAAAGTCAGAGACAATCATACTGCAGGAGCATGTTAATGGACTGTAAATGAGAAAGTATTTATAGCTCATATCCAGATAAAAACTGTACTATTCCTGAAAAAAAAACAGGTATTCTATGCTGCATACGTATAGACACCAAGCAGCTTGTTATGATCAACCTTCCAACAAATTAAATCCAAGAATAGTCCACAGTTGTTTTTATACATAAGTGGCAGGTGTGACACATATGTGCCTGTAAAATTGCTCTAGAAAAAAGCTGAGTGCTATTACATTTAACTCAAACATCTGATAACATGAGGTGATCAAATATCTAAGCATATATATATACATATATTGCTTCCTAATTAAAATTCATCATAAAGCCAAAAAAAGCACTAGGATGTAATGAAATTTGTATTCAGAACTACTTTGAAAAATATTTCACTTTAGAAAAATTGTGTTTCAACTGATGGAATCTCACTTAGCGCTTCACTGTAGCATTGAGCAGATTCTTCAGCATACCAAAGAAGAAACCAAAACCCCAGATTATAACACCTTCTATAAAATAAGAATAGCTAAATAACTTCTGTCTGAACTTTATTCCTTTAAGTAGGTTATCACTTCAAGGAATGTAGGTTATTTTATTTTGTGTCATATTTTGTGTCATTGTCTGTTTGCCAGTAATGAATACAGCAGGCAAACTTGATTAGTTCCGTATCCTAGTTTTACCAGAATTAGCTAAGCATTATTTTAATTCGAAATGGATTGAAACAGATTAAAGTGGTTTATTAATTTGTCAAAGACACATAATTAACTGTCAGTGACCTGTACACTACCAATCAATACAAACAGGGCAGCAAATAATGAGTTCCATGCAGCCCTCCCACAAAGGCCAAGCAGGTTACACACACAAATGTGCAAACACAGACATGGGCACACACATGGCCCTGCTCTGCTCGCCCTCAGAAGGGACTTGTGGCCACTCTGGATGGGACCATGCTCTGTTACCTGCTCTGCCTCCCCCTGTTAAAAACCACCATGTATTTCTTCTGTGCTTTTCAAGCTTGTGTTTTTTTTAGTTTTAAAAATCCCATTTTCTTTCAAGATTTGACATACACTGGTAGTATGTCTGTGATATTTTTCAAGGAGCAGCTGAAGTGAAAGAATTCAATAACATCCTTTTGAACAGCCTGTTATTCTGCTGAATTTTCCCATAATAATTTTTATAATTACTTTCCCCTTATGGTAGCTTTTTTTCATGAGTTGCAATTATGTCTGATTTGATAATAAAAATCAGGCAACTCCATTAGAATTTACAATTTTTGTCTTCTTTTAGAAAAGCTACTAGATTGTATTTTATTAGCTGTCATAGAAGTATGGACTGTACGTATGATACACTTTTTTTTCTAAACACACACCATGTTATATTTTATATAATTAGAAGCTCCAGATGTGCTACTGTTTAACTTTGCTAAAACTAACATAGAGCAGGAATTTTGATTTTAGCTACATTGAGCTGCATATGTGTTTGAGTTTTTATAAGACGGATTTTATATACGCATATCTACCTGCAATTTTATTAATTATAGAATAATTTATTAGAACATCATTAAAATAGTTTTGAGGAACCCGGTCTAACAGTATAACTACCAATATTCAAATGCTCTTGTGCTCTCCCACTGCCATTGAAGAAAAGAGACAGCATTTATGTTTTCGGAGTAGCTTATGTTAGAATTCTCGGCTGGTGACAAACTCCCTGATTCTGTGATTCACCAGCATGTCTAGTGCTCCCAAGGAGTTATTCATCTTGCATCACATTCGATGGTTGTCATTCTGACTTCTAATCCTCTACTTCTAATATTTTTTCTAGTGTCCTTTGTCAGTTAATGTAGAAGGCTTCTGCAGACGTTAAATCATACAAACCCTTTTCAAAAATGTGCTTTATAATGAGTTGATTTATCTTTTGAGAGAGTATTTTCTTTTCTCCTTATCATTAGTTTAAAACTCTGACTTTTATAACTAGGATAAACCCTCAATTTCTATACACAGTTCTGGGGGGATTTGTGGGACATACAATGTACATATGACAGTATAGGAACTGACACCTGTTTCAACGACCCTGACATAGAATTTTTCAGTAAATAGTAAAGGCAATCAGTTTTTGGTCAATGATGAAAAACCCTGTAATGCTTTCTCAAATACAATTCATGATGACTCAATATCTATTACCTAGCAGGTATGGTAAATGGTTGAGATATGCCAGAATAACAGTCTACAAATCATTACACTCACTTGCATGATAGTCTGTGCTGTCCAGTGGTTGTCAATCATCAGGTAAAGAAGTGTTAACCTTAATTTCTCCTCTCCGATCAGGCAATGGTTCTTCATAAAACTGAAACATGGGACACAAACAGATGAGCATTATAAAATGGAGCCATAGGTTGCAACATCACAGACAATCAGGTTTGCACATTTGAAAGTCCTTTAGCTGTCGGTGGAGGTCACTGGAAGGCCATCTTGGGTTTGATGTGTTTGAGATCTACAAGGTAGGGCAGATACTTGGCTTTCTTCTTCTGGTTGTTCTTCTCAGGCATTCTTCCAGCAGAACACCATTCTTCAAGTTTACATCCTAGTTGCTAAGTAGAAATACAGTAATTGCCACAGTCAGTTCCCACTGTCTACAGTTAAAGCAAATTTCGAGGGGAGCTTTTCATATTCAACCATTTTAAAACATAATGCCAAGATACATATATCTAAAAAAAAAAAAATGAAACAGGTAAAATCCCTACAAAAGATTAAGATTTTGGAAAGATTAAGAACATCCCAACTCCATATATTTCTGTACTTACAGTTATAATGAAACAATTACAGACAATTCTGAAGCATTTAGGAGTGATTGAGAATTTTCAGTTTTACAACAGAGAAGCAGTCTCTTAAATCATTTCACTTTTCCTGAGATAGTTGAAGATACTGCATGAAAAAATTTGCAAGCTAAAGTCGGTGTAAATTTATCTTTTATTCATAAGCAGCTATGCATTCATCTGCATTCAGTGCTGGTGCGGTCTCATCCTCATTGTGCAGCTCTGGACCTCACAATTTAAGATTGTTCAAGTCCTTAAATGCAACCAGAGGAGGGCAGCAAACCTGGTGAAAGGCTAGAAGGCATGTCCTTTGAGGAATGGCTGAGGAATTTGGGTTTATCTAGTTTGGAGAAAGGGACACTGGGGGAGGAAGGGGAGGTGATCTCATTGCTCTACAGCTTCCTGAGGAGGTGAAGCAGAGAGGGAGGTGTTGAACATTTGTCCCTGCAATTCAGTGATGAGACACATGGGAACTGTTCAGAGCTGTGTCAGAGAGGTTTTGACTGCACTTAAGAAGTAATTTCTTTACAAAGAAGGTGTTCAAACATCCTGGAAGAGGTTTCCTAGAGTGGTGGTTAATGCCCCAAGCCTGTCAAGGGTTTCAGAGGAATTTGAACAGTGCCCTTACAAAGTGTGCTAGCTTGATCAGCCATGAATTGATCAGGCAATTCAATGACTGTTTTAGGTCCCTTTCAACTATTCTATTCTATTCTATTCTATTCTATTCTATTCTATTCTATTCTATTCTATTCTATTCTATTCTATTCTATTCTATTCTGTTCTGTTCTGTTCTGTTCTGTTCTGTTCTGTTCTGTTCTGTTCTGTTCTATTCTATTCTATTCCATTCCATTCCATTCCATTCCATTCCATTCCATTCCATTCCATTCCATTCCATTCCATTCCACTCCATTCCATTCCACTCCATTCCATTCCATTCCACTCCATTCCGTTCTGTAGTATGCCAGTATATCCTTGCATCTATCTACCTAGAAAAAATATATGCAAAGCTTTTGCTTAAGAGTTAGATTTAAAAAAAATAATAATGCTCCTGATGATCTGTTTGATCAGTAAGCTGAGAAAAGAGATATTGTAAATGAATATAAATTTGCAAAATTAGTTTATTGGGAATGTCTACCAGTAATAATTCTCCCAGTAAAGACTGCTACAATAGTACCACTTCTTTTCTGTTGAACTCAGTAGTGGAGGCTACTGGAATAAATAAGTTTTAAAGGATGTAAATAGAAGCAAGATTTTAATCTAGTCTACAAATCGAAAAAGCTCTTGGAGACAATTTGAGAATTGATATTCATAAAAACACTTGGTCTGCTTCTGCTCTGATCCTTGTAGATTTTGTAAGCACGCTCTGCTGACTTTTCATAGTTACCATAGTATGCACTCAAAGAGAAGACAATCAAACCCTTCCCTTCCATTCAAAATCTTTACTATCTGCTTTCATTTTTCTACATCTCCCTCTTTTCTTATGCCTTTTTCTTGTACCTAGAATTCTTTTCCTGATCATTAGATAAAACTGAAATTAAGGTTTGCCTAATTAATGTCAGTTACTATATATATATATATATTGATTTCAATCAAAATTAAATTCTAATCAAGAGTTTGTCAAATAGTAAACTTCATGTTGTCTTTCCAAGCTTACGATCTGTTTTTAAATTAAATTTTTTATTAGCTTAACGATCAAAATGTGATAAATCAGCAACAAATCACAACAAACACAATGCTTGCATATTTCAGGGTAATTAATGAAGTCCTACATTTTAGCATATCTACAATGTGATGTGCATGAATATATATCCTTGTACATACTTGTACTTAATATACGTATAAGTGTGAGTCTGAGTTTTTCCTATTTACCATTCTGAAGCACCAGAATAAAGTCCATACTATTCATGTTGAAAGAAGAAACAGTGAAATATGAAAAAGTTATGGTAACATGTGACAGAAATTCCAAACAGACTATCTGGAAATTCTTTTCACCACCTTATTTATAGATATATTTTAGTCAAGTCTCCTCTAAGCAAACCTGATCAGATTGAGATCTGTATTGTTTTGAAGGTTTGAATCATTTACTAAAGCTGTCTGTTGCAGCAGAAATTCGCAGGGAAACCAATCTTTTATGAAGACAACACGTCAAGATGTCTTTGTATTTTTTATATTTGAAATTCTGCCAATAGTTAAAAAAAAGGGGGAGTTGTGACTCTTCAGTGACAGGTAATAGCAATGATGCATGGTTATCAGAGACAGAGTTATATGGTGTGCTTTGGGTCTCACTACTGAAATTGCAGCAGTGCAACATTCAATGCAGCCAAAATTACTGAAGGCAGAGCAAATCCCATACATAGTCATCCTTGAATTAAATATATTATGACATTGGTCAAATTGTAACATAAGGGAATCTTTTGTTTATTGATGAAAAAAAAAAGCTTTTGGAATAATCTATGTGAAATACTGATTCAATTTACTACCTAATATTAAAATTAATAGCAATATGTAGACTCTAAATTAACGGAAAATCCCAGAGCAAATAAAAGGCAAGTTTGTCACCAGTTTCATCCACTGGAAAATAAACAACTTTTACATTCCTTGAAAAGACTTTTAATTTTTCTCACAGTGTCAGATAGTTAAATTGTTGAATTCTTATGAGTAAAAAACCTCATTGATAAATTAATACAATTCAGACAATCTTACAATTGCTGCTATTCTAGTCTTATTTATACATATCAAATATGTATCCACAATAGGTACCAAAACAGAAATACAGGATTTTTGAAATGGAAAGTAGATATTTTAAATATTCATTTATCATTTATCATGTGATAAAAATTAGGAAAAACAAAACAAAACAAAACAAAACAAAACACCACAAAGAAGAGTCTCTATAAAAAAAATCTTCATTTTTAATACTCTTCCATGAATTCCCTCTTGTCATATCTGGAAAGAAAACCTCCAAGGAACTGTGGGCAAAAAAACCCAAAATAACTCAAACAGTTATTTGTACCTCTTTTATGGCATTTTTACATTATTTCACACTTTCATGGCATGGTTTTAGCTAGACAAATGCAAAGTATGCCTGTATAGGTACAGTGGAAGTCAAGTGTTTGATGTTTTACTGAAAAGGTAAAGAAGAAGAAAATCATAAAAAATTTATATAATAAGTATGCAAATATAAAGCTACTGTATATTTATTTCATCCAATTCCACTCCATTTCATAGCTTTGCTCTTCCTAAAATTCTTCCAATTACTGTCCAATTACTTTCCAGAGCATGAACATTATGGTCTCCATTCTTCCAATAATCTACCAAATCTAATCAAATCTAGGTCTATTATTTATAACTGTTGGGGAAGATGAAATAGGAAAGCCTTATAGATATGATTGCCTTGCAAGGGATGCTGAAAATATGGAAAGTATAATTGAAATTGAGATTAAGACAAAGTTTGAGTTAAAGAGTAACTAAGAAACAATGGTATAGCTGGCTGAAGGTAATCCTCCTTCTTGATAGAACAATACCCTCTGCCTAGGCAGGTCCAAAGGTCAGAACAAACCATACCTGCCTGGTAGGAGATTCCCAAAAGCAGTTTTTTTTAAGGTTTAAAATATAACCCCATATAGTAATGTAATGATTCTTATAGGTTGCATGCAAATATTGTAGAGTTTGTAGCTTGTTTCAGATTGGTTAAAGAGAATTAGAATATTCAACAGAGAAGATTATTTATTCTATTGTAAATGGCAAATCGCTCTCTTTTTTACTCTCTTTTTTTACCTCTTTCTCTCTCTTTCTCTGGCCTGCTTTGAGCTGCATCTTGCAGCCCAGCAAGCCTCTCACACCCATACTCTTTCACAATAAACTCCCATGCTCTAAACTCATCTTTAGAGATTTCTCGCTTCTATTTTATCCCTGTAACCAAATTCCACAGAGTTAAATCCTACATATAACAGACAGAGTTTCCCAGATACCTGGGGTTTCAGCAGCTGCAGGAAGCCTGGGCCTGTAACAGCTTCCACAAGAGTTGCCTAAGCCACAGATAAGGAGGTCTGGGAAATGCAAATTCCTAACGTCAGCAAAGAGCTCATTGATGAAGAGGAAATATCAAACACAGACATTTTTCTAAAATGATATCTTGTTCCAATTGGTCACTTTATTCGTGCGAGTAATTCCTTTTCCCCTTTATCTGTGACCCTTTTATCTGCGACCCAGCAACTTTTGAACCCTTGCATTGAAATTCTTAACATTTTCTAAAACTGTGTTCCATCGATACATGAAAATGTGCCAACAATAAAGAAGAAATGTGGGATGTTTAGAGGCGTCCACATATTTTTGTTTTATAATTTAATCCTCCAGGACATGGTTCTGCAGTAATATAGGAATTTCTACATAGTTTCAGCTGCAAAAATAACTAATATAATTATGTTATAAAGTTACAAAAACTAGCTCTATGTCCCAGATGATTATTCTAGTTTCAATATATCCCCTCCTTTAGCCATTATAGATACTAATTCCTTGCATCATATGGACAATCAGTGGTTTAATCTGAAACTAGGGACAAGAATTGCATCAAATGGGGGAGGAAAAGTAGGCCAATGAAACAAATTGCTTTGGTCTTCTCCTGTCATTGAGACAGACACATTTTGATCAGAAGATTTTATTTTTACTGTTTTCCAACAGAAAAATTCTGTGTTGAATATCTCTCTATATTTGTGAACTGACCTGGATACTTAATAATACATCCAGCACTAAAAAGGCAAGGCTTACAAAGGGAAAAACGTCCAAATATCATATCCCACAAATGCTTTTCTGGTCCTAAATTCATTACCTGTAAAATTCCCCTTAGTTATTTAAATCTCTCATGACCAAATGAAAGACTACACTTGCAAAAATCATGTGATAGTTTTTGTTTGGTTGGCATCCCAGTGTTTACTTGTAGTTGCATGACTTGACTTTATAATAGCTTTAGAGACAGCTCTAATTAAAACATTTATTCCCTTTTTTTTTTTAATAACATACTGAATATCTCATTGATTAATACATAATGCTGATTTTTCTGTGGAACAATATATAATACTGTTATTTTTTTCAGACATTTCTCTAGAGCTTATGTAGAATATTAATTTTTTAAATGGTATAGTCTTTTACAAAATATCAAGACACATCAATTCTGGTACTAATGGTCATTATGGCATTTTATGCATTTCACTTCTCTCATGGTGAAAGCTTTCATGCATTTTCATAAGTTGACCTAGAATAAAGCTTGAAAACTGAGTCAAAGTCCTCTTGTTAAGGAGTTCCTTCAAAGACTGATGGAAATGCAGACAGTGTCGTCCTTTCAATGATTTATGTCAAGGATTTGCTGAAGTTCAAGAATGAGCTCTGTGGCTGAAAGATGTAAAGTTTAATGAAGGAGTATGTATTGCAAGTAAGAGCATCAAGTATGAGAGTTTAGAGGACAGTGCTTCTTGACAAATGTATTTTTATCTGTCACAGTAAAAGGCAAAAGAGGTTAATGTCTTTCACTTTGCTAAGAGGTTTTCTTTATTAAATCTATAACCTAAGTTAGATGTATGGGAAAATCTGGGCAAATATATTTGGAATATATTAACGCGTCGATTTTATTTCCTTGATTTTTTCATCCTTTTTTACTTTAAAAATGGTCTTCTGATTTAGGAAGTGATATAGGGATTCGTCACATATGAAGAACAATCCAGACCTCAAGTTTTGTTGGTGCTTAGCCAAAAGGGGAAATAATTATTTCTGAGGTGGTAAAACTCAAGTCTTTTCAATTATTGCCAGTAGAATATAGTTTTGAGATGCAGGAGGGAATAACTCAACAATCCTTGTCTTTTCCTTCGACAGTCAAAAATTTTTTTTGAGCATTCTCAAACTTCTTTACAGGGTTGACAAAGAGCTCACAAGAGCTTATTTGCATTGATTTGTTTGGTTTCTTTTCCCTAGGAAATCTTTTTTCTCTGCTTGGAGGAGTCTCCCTCTTGCTCATTTTTGCTGCACAAGGCAGACACTGAGCTAAGAACTTTATTCTCATTGATGTATCATTGCAGTAATCGTCTAACACCTGACTTGGCCTATCATTTTTACATCTTCCATTATATTCTGTTTAGAGAGAGAATCTCTAACAACTCTATTGCATTCAAAGTTATTGCCATATTATGGTGGAAATCAAACCTTATGTCTTACTATTAATTCCTAAAATTTGACTCAGTCTAACTTAAATGTGAAGGAACAATCTGGTTCGTCATAAAAAAAAAAAAAGAAAAATCAAATGTAATATAAAAATGCCTACAAGCTGTTAGGCATCAAAAAATAATTGTCTTTTGATCAATATTCATATTCACTATGAATATTGAGCAGAAAGGTCTAAAACTGCCTTACCACACAATATATTTTAGGGTTAACAAGTACAGTTACCAATATTATACTTTTGGAGAAGAATTTCAAGGGCTGTTAGGCCCTTTAGCTTCCATCTTAAAAATAATAAAAGTATGGATCTTTGGAAGATATTGTTTTTCATATATATAGTTCAGTAATTTTTACACCTTTTTTAAAAGAAAAAGTTGTCTTCTCTATGGCAAAAAAATGAAACAAGTACGAAACAAAAAGAAGACCATAGTTAAGGAAAATAGGTAGATGAAATAATGACGAAACAGAAAGGGACTATTACTTGTGGGTTTTTCTCACAGACCTCATGAAGAAAGGATGTGATTATGTTTAGTTTGCTTTTTAAAGTGAAGCTGGACAAAGAAAATATTAGCGTTTGAGGCCTGTAGTTCTTAACCACATTATCTGTTTCACTGTCATGTTTTGAATGTTCATCCTTTTAACTGATTTATGTTTCAAATGTTACTTTAAAAAAATTCATTTGTTGCAACACAAAACAAAATTTGACATTTGAAGCATCCAAGTTAATGCTGTGAATTCCCAAGAGAGAGAGTGCTGAACAAAGTAAACAAAAATGTTTTGCAAATCTGATTGGCACCCTTCAGCTGTTTCTCTAGGGAAATTGCCAGCATAACTTGCCAATAGGATACACCATTTTAGGATGATATTTATTCTCTTTTGAAAGCTGTAATTATTGAATCAGCTCACAGGGGGTTTTTTTTGTTTTTTTTTTTTTTTCTCATGGAGACCTGATTAGTTTCCTTATTTAAAAACTCAAGCATTAGCTCAAAATAAGACACCATTGAAAATCAGAATAGTTTTGATGAAGTCCGTTGATAGATGTTTACATAATCATCAAGAGTCATTTAATTAAATAGAAAATTGAAATCAATAAATTGAAGCTTGCCAGAAGTTAAATAAATTGCATGAGAAATCCTTAACTAAAAATTAATCTTTAAAAATAACAAAATATATTTTGAGGTAGAAATAAAGATCACTCATTCACCCTGATTGAGTAGATTTACAATTCCTTTTTATTCTACAAGTAACTTTTATTCTACAAGTGTGATGTCATTCATAAGAGTTTTATTGTATAGAAAGCAGTTCATAAGATTTAAATTATAATGAAAATATGTAATGAATAAATGCAAAATTGTATACAGGAAAAAAGTTAAGAATAGACCTTCATCTTATCTTTTTCATAATGATCATGTGCAACTGGAAGTATGAATGTGTCAAGCTACAGTCTCTAAAGCAGCTATGACTGTAGCCATAATTTTTAGAGGTCGTTGTCTTTAGAGCCCATGAAAGGTGTGGTCACTGACCTCTGTGTGAGTCCATCAGCACTCTGAATTTACCATTATGATGGATGCTTTTTGGATTATGTGGTTATTTGTGCATGTGCCCATGCTTTCAGTAAAGGAGACAGTACTAAGTAAATTGCTGGCACAATTTCAAAATTTAAGTTAAAAATCAAAAAAGAAAAAGGAAGTCTTCTTGATGTTAAAATATCTAAAACATCTAACTTTACATGTAACATTTTGATTACAGAGTTTGATTTAAAAATGAGAATAGTAAGTAAACAGTGTCAGATTTTGCTTTAAGAAAGTATTGTATGATGCTGTCACCTCCCAGTGGATCTTCCTTTCCTATAAACCTTAAGATTTGAATGTTATGGATACCTAAATATTTTTGTGCTATTTCTTAATGCTCTTCTCTTTTTACTTGATGGAATTTATATCCATAGGGAACATTTGAAGGATCCCTACTCCAGGTTCAAGCTGAAGAAATTCTGCTGCTCCTGATGACCTGCTGCATAAGTTCTGTTCCGCTGAAATTCCTATATTGTACCACAAACAAACAAGATTCTTTGACATATTACAGGCAGCTTCATAATGGGGCAGTTTATTGAGGCCAGATTAAGGGGACCTCAGATCTATCATTAATCATTAATTTAAATTTTTTAGAGTTATAAAAGAGAAAAAATATTCTTGGAATGTGAGCTAGAATGGAACAATTTTTCTCACTCATTATCCATTATATTTTCCTGTAGTGTCACATCTCATCTTCTGCTTCTTCTAATTATATTTTGCAGTCTGACATTTCTTGTGCTAGCAGATTGAACTTTACTCTAAAATACAGGCCTCTCATTCAGTAGGGAATTGTTCAAAATTAATATGGATGACAATATTTAGCCAATAGAAATACCCAAAAATAAAAAATAATAAAAAAGAGTACTAATTGCTGTCCAAAGTAACAGAAGAATGAAAACAAACCAAGTGGATTCTATTTGTGTTTTCAAATCTCACTGTGTTAAGATGACTTTCACAGTGTTTTGATGAGTCCACAGGATTTACAAAATGTGCTACCGAATGAAAATACTTGTCACTACAAGATTAAAATGCTTTTCATTAGATTTCCATCTGTTTGCTTTAGAGGTTTTTGGAGAACCCTGCTCTACTTTCAAGTTCCAGGTATATTAGTCATGGGACATCACTTAACATATTTACTTTACTCCGGTCTGCCAAGAAGACTAAAAGACTCAGAGGAGAAAAAGGAAGTACCTTTAAGGCTGAAATTACAAAGAAATAGAATAATTACTACTAAATAGATTAATAATAGAATAGTAGAATAATAAATACTAAGACTTCATACTATCTTTTAGTCTCCCCAGTGCCTATGTTTCACATTCAGATATTGAATGCCATATCAAAATATTTTCACTAGCACCATAATGCAGGCAGGCACTTTTATTCAATACATGCAACATAGAAGACATTAAAAGCAATTTAAAAAAATTAATACAGCTTGTCTTCTCTACGAAAAATATTCATTTTTCAATAACTTCATTTTTGTCCAGTTCAAATTCTGTTTGAATTACCTGAATGAGTTTGGGAGGAAAAATATCAAAAAAATGCTATAAAAACAGAAGGACAGAGGTAATGTCAAGATAATTTTTGTCCAATATTAGTTGTCTATTTCTTGTCACTGGCATTAGTGAGCTGGTGAATCCTTCACGAGGTAGTTACTTGGTGGGTTTATAAAATACAAGGTTCTCTGATGAGGAGAGCAAATTGGCTTGCTAAAAACAAAATTGTTTTAATGAGTTCATAGTCATTAAGATTCCACATAATGTTAGGGGAGGAATGACTTCCTACAACCTGTCAGAGAGAGACAGTAGTAGAGATACTGCCACAGAGGTAGTGACAAATACTAAATCAAGGAATAAGATCAAGACTGACTTCTAAAAACATTAAAAAGGATTTTTTTTTTCAGTGACAAAGAGAGAGACTCCAGTATATCACCCAAAGTAGGGACTAAATTGAAAACCCAGCACTTAAGGTGCAGTTCTGCAGACATGCAACATAAGGACATTAAAAGTGAGGATTTGGCCAAAATGAGGAGTGCCTATCTACAAAATCTGTTAAAGCCCTTTAAGAGGCTCGTTTAGTAGAGTAACAAAAGTATGAAAAGTATTAGTTTTCAACAGCTTTCTCTGTTTTCAAAGTGATAGCTGAAAAAAAATATGTAGCTTAGTAGTGGTAGAACACTCTTGAATAAGAGATATTAGTTCCACAGTAATCAATTAGTATTTTGACTATACTGACTATTTTTGAACACTATTGGTTCACATTTGAAATAAAGTGTCTTTACTGGAAAGAGGAAAGTCATTCCAGGAAAATTCCAAGCAGTATATCAAGGATAATTTGCCTGGATAGGAGAAAATTATTTCAAAACTCTCTATGAGCAGAAATTGTTAAGTAAATGCCTTGTGTGATGTCTATTAGTTGGTCGTTCAGGAGCTCTTTCACTTCTAAATTCAGTCCATAAAACTATTGCAGCTGGAACCCAGGTAATTTGAAAACTCAATTGTTATAATACTTTTATATGTGCATATTTATGTTATAGAAGCAGTTTCTGTTTCAGTGGATATCTTCCATTGTTTACACATGACACAACAAGGTACATGAGTGAAAATTCAAGGTTTCCAATACCATTGGGAATACAATCATATCATAGTCACTATATGTCCTTGGAACAAAGATAGTATAGTATGTTTTACAGCACAACATGTGGAATTATAAGAAGTCTTTAAGAAAGTGATAATTGAATTAGTTCAGCAACGATACATCCTCTGTAACTCTTCAGAAGACATCAAGACTATATCAGAGGCAGAAAGTAATTTCTGTGATTTAGGTGTCTGAGCAACTGACACTGACTCCTAGTTTACTTAAATTTTTTTGATTGTTCATAGTATTTTCACTATCTCCAGGATTTGGACAAAATCCATCCATAAGAAAATAGTAGGACTGTAACCTGTCTATGTTTTTTCTAAACAAAAATCTGAAGCTACTGATTCCCATCTTTAACTATTTTTCTTGCTTACTCTTTAGATATTTTAAGAATCCACAGAATGAAAACCATCCCAGAGAACATCTTTGCTGGTAAGCATAAATACCTGTATGTCATAAAAATTGTGCGTATCTTTATTGTGACTATGGAGGATCTTTTAAATTTTAAATACTTTTTGTGAATTTCCC
The DNA here is from genome assembly GCA_025920805.1 of Petroica traversi. NCBI lineage: Eukaryota > Metazoa > Chordata > Aves > Passeriformes > Petroicidae > Petroica > Petroica traversi. The sequence goes on from JAHLSL010000017.1 coordinate 17,171,337, forward strand.
ACTATCACTTTTTTTGTATACTACAATCTATATGCCTCAGGCAAAGAAAAGAAGAGGAGACTCTTTCCAACGCCTATTAGTTTCTTCCCTCTCTCCCTGGGAAATAAACAGGTCCAGCTGTTGACATGTAGGCCACTAGATCTGGCAAATTATTAAACAGAAAAAGGATAGAAGTGCAGAAGTGCTAATTATAAAAAAATATAAGCGTACAGGGGAAAAAAATAAAATAATAATAAAAAAATCCAATCTGATTAAAAATTCACAAAATTGGCACAAGATCATTGAAAAGTATCTTAACAAATTCAATTAACTATTGCATTGCATCTACCTTTAGTAGGATGCTCAAGAAATCAGGCTGGCAGTTTTTAAAATAAAATTCCTAGCTGTTTAAGGGAAATACTTATTTATCATATTTAATCACAGACCATCAGTTTCAGCTGAAGGAAATGTTCATTATCCAATTTCTCTGGCCATAATAATAAAGATTTTTTTAAATAACTGAATATTCAGAAAGGTTTTTTTAGATATAAAAATAGTGAGTGTACTGACAGACAAAACTATTTGGATGTAGCACCTAACTGAGAAGGAAAATAGGAAAACCTGTACAGAGCCATATAACCAGATTATATCCCTCATTACATCTAAGAACAACATTGAAATATATGGAGGAAAACACTGAACAGCTTTTGAGATCTTTTCAATCACCATGAAGAAATGTATTTTATTTGACAGATTAAATTGATGGAAAAGTACATGGAAAGCATGATCAGAAGAAAAGCAGATAGGTGCTTTTGTTATAAAGATGCCTAATATATTTTCTTACTTAATATTCAATGTACTTGAATACAAGAAAGCTGGTGAAAGGGCCAAAAGGAATGTTGTCTAGTTCAGAGACAAGAAGACTGGGGAACAATCTCATTGCTCTCTACAGCTTCCCGAGAGAGGGACGTGCTGAGCTCTTCTTGTTGGCTTCTAGTAATAGGACACATGGAAGTGGTTATTAGCTGCATCATAGGAAGTTCATACTGCACATTAGGAAGCATTTTTTTTACCGGGAGTGTGGTCCAACATTGGAGCATACTTCTTAGAAGGTGGTCAATGCCCCCGAACTGTCAGTGCTTTCAAAGTATTTGGTTAATGTCCTTAAAAACACATTTGTCTTTTGGTCAACACTGAACTGGTCAGGCAGTTGAATGAGATGACCACTGTAGGTCCTTTCCAATTGAATTATTCTATTCTATTCTATTCTATTCTATTCTATTCTATTCTGTTCTGTTCTGTTCTGTTCTGTTCTGTTCTGTTCTGTTCCGTTCCGTTCCGTTCCGTTCCGTTTTTTAAAATATTAAGAAGAAAATATCCAAAATGAAACACTGCCAGTTTAGCAATAATCTCATATGGAATCCCTGCAGTGAACAAGTTTTAAATTATGGTAATACTATTTGTGTCACTTTGATGTATGAGAAATAAATACATAGACACCTCCAACTGAAAATTTCTTGACAGCTAGATATGTGTCAGGGAGCAGCAGAAACAGGGTCATTTCAAGATGGAAGGCAGCTTAGAATGCAGCGGGACAGTACAGTCAGTGATGGCCCTGACCATGATGCAGTGCTGCAGCACAAGCAGAGTGAGTGGAATCAAGCTGGTGATAGCAGGAGGGTACCAAAAACATTACAGAAACCATCAGCCTAGGCAAGGTAAGGAGTCAGGTTCAGGTCATTCCAACCATCTCAGCATGAGCAGGAAAGACAACTGAGCACAGGTATAATTACAGCACAGCTCAGACCAGGACTACAGGCACTCATCTGAGTAGCAAGGGTGTCCTCCACCTATGTGGAGAGAAAGAGAAGAGCTCCCAGGAAAAGATGGTCAGGACCATTACAACCATTACCAGGATACTCAGGGCCCTAACACCACATCAATTACTGTTCTCCTTTATCAAAAGAATGACAAAATGAGTTGATTAATTCCTTTAGTAATATTTTGTGGTGCTTGTATAATGTTCATTTCTCAGAAATTTCTACCGCAATAGAGAAATTTAATGTTCACAATCATACTCACAAATAAGAGCAGATCTTCCTCATCTATTCAGCACATTCCTGCCACACTCATTTGTTGTGTGTTTTAATAGCCTGATGGTGGAAATATTTCTTCAGAAAAGAATAAGTTCAGAATCACCTGGAAAGTAAATTTTGAGTACATACTTATCCCTCTACCCTAATTACAGGCTAAGTACCCACTAGCCGTTCTTTAACTAATTCCATAGCATCAGTTACATCTCAAACATATTCTCTTTGTGTCAGAATGTTTTGTTCTGACAAAATGAGAAGAAGGACAGGTGAGATGATCTGAATAAACAGGTTAACAGCAGAAACAGGAAATACATTTAATGTTTTTGGCTTGTTTTCATTTAAAAAAAAAATTCTTTTGATTTATGTCTTTGACATTGAGAGAATAATAAATAGATGTTTCTCCAGAAGGTATAATCCATTGCTTAAAATTAACAGCAAAATACTTCTTCCAAGATGAGACAATATTCCCTGGAATTTAATGCATAATATCGGAGATTTTTATTTCGTTTTTCCTCATAATATGCAAAAATTTGGAATGGATGAAACATTTCTATATATATTCTTGACATGCTGAACAGGATATTTTCATCAGCCTATACTGCAAAGTATTTTTGGGGTAAAAAAACCCAGGTCATTATAATCCTTTGTCTTCTCAGTAAGGTGGTTTAAAAGCCATTAACATATTGTAACTGAATTTTTGAAACTTGACTGATTCTCAGACATGTAGAGCATGTTTGGTTTTTTTTGTTTTGTTTTTTTTTTTTTGTTTGTTTGTTTGGGTTTTGCGGGGGACTTTTTATGGGAGTAGTTTGTTTTTGGAGTGGTTTTTTGGATTTTTTTGGGAATTTTTATTTTGGTTTTATTTGGTTTGGTTTGTTGGGTTTTGGTTTTGTTTTTTGTTTTTTTGGTTTTTTTTTCACACAGTTACATGAAACCATGAGGCCTAATTCTTGTAGAAAGAAACTGATGTTTCTCAAAACCTAAAAATTTACCTAAAGAAGTATCTTAAATTATAGAATGTTTGTCCATTCCTTGAAACTATAAAATTGCTGGTGAGTTTTCATCCACCTGCTGAGGTAAAAGTGATTTTTTTTCTTTATATAACACCTCAGCTACCCATTCTCTGAGGAATCTTTTCTTGGAAATGGCTGCAGCACAGGAATTTCTAAACTTAGTTCTGGTACCCTATGAGCAGCAGTAGTGTCTGGTGCAACACCTGTTGTAAGAGAAGTTTCTATCTAACTCCTTGGCCACGCACACAGGGTGTGTGTGTATAGCTAAATTTTAATGACCTCGTTCTGTTCTCACCACTTAAAACATTCATGAAGTTCATGCTTTGGTATCCAGACATCTGGAATCATTGTTTGAACTACCACACAGTAATAACAAATTGCCGTTTACTCCAAAGTGCTTTTTGAAGCAATTTTTGAAGCAAATGACAGTTCAGGGCAAGTAAGACTTAAGCTCTCTGAAAGGTTTTGGTCTTTTTTCTGTCTAGAAAACCCAGATGTAAATCTTACAGGAGTTTTCACACCTGTATCAACTGATTTCAGTAACTGAAATGTGGACTTCAGACACATTCTATCGTTTGCCACATATTTTAGTCTCCCAATTCTCATGCATCAGAATATCTTGTTAACCAGATACAACCCAGAAGCCTCACATCTTTTTTTTTTTTTTTTTTAATATTCATAAAGGAAAGTGCTTTCTCCCATTTTATTCTATTGATAGACAGTCATGCTGGTTTCAGATTGATTGGTGGGCTTCACCATCCTGATGTGTCTAGGATAGGGACTCTTTCTTAATATGGCAATTACTTCATGGCCAAGTAACCTGACTGTGAAAACATTTTCACCAGAAAGCTATTAAATCAAAACTTTTTCTGAAATCATTTTATGCTTCACTGGCTGTGGTTCAGTCTAGACATAATCAAACCAACTTTAAATGAATTCTCTCAGGCATAGACAGCAGTCTAATTTCATGAGCAGAGCAAGTTGCGCAACTCACTAGAGAAATACAAATGCCTCTGCTGAAATGCATGTTACCAGCACTAGACTAAACTTACTAACTGAACTAAGCAGTTAAATTCCACTCATTCAGCTGGAAATTGAGAGGTGCTGATATCACTTTCAGTGTTCCAGATCAGAAAAACAAAATTAATTGCTCTTATGTTTGTCATGTCAAATATGAATTTTGATTAGGTTCTCTAAACTGCATGAGAATTACTGTAGTTTAAACTTCCACTGAGAAATAAAGTCAGTCTTTTTGAAAAATGTTGGAATTGGTGGTCCAGTATCACTCAGAGTGATCAGTGTAATGAAGTACAGATTGTGAGGCTGAGGATCCATACAATACTTGTTGAAAATATATTTTTTTCTCTTGCAAAGTGTAAATCTGCAGTCTAATGTTCTTACTTCAAGGATTGTGTACTCACTTAGTGGTGAATGGGGAGAAGAATCCTCATGCTTTTGCTTTCCCTGAAACATTAAATATTAAAAAGAAAGGAACATTTCTATCCATCTTTTGATTAGAAAAGGAAAATATAACTACAAAGACAGTTTCATTTGCATAACTTGAATTGCAAAAGTGACAGTCTAGGAATTGTCATGATGATGTGTTCTCTCAACTTTGACTATGTTGTGAAAAAGAAGCTAAAAAAGTAGGAGAAAGTCTTCCATAGTGTAAGTGATGATACTTGAAAGCTTTTCATGTATTCCTGGTTTACCTGCAATAGCGGGAGTTCTCTGCTGAAGTTCCAGAAATTAGAAATGTCTTTTCTTTGAAGGAACACAACAATAAGAATGAACTTAGGTTTTAAATAAAACTTATATTGTCATAACCCCATTTAGTGGTGAAGCTGCTTGTCATGACTAGAATTTCCTTGTAAACAAACTGTAAACCATTTTCTGAAATTTGTTCAAATAGTTTCTTGCTCTTCAGTGTTACTGAAAATCCAAAGATTAAGTTTTCAGAAGATCAAGTTTTCAGAAGATTAAGTCAGAAATTACTGATCTTCAAATGAATATTCAACCTGTTCTCACTGTGACATCATTATGTATGCTTTCATCATGTTCAGACTATATTTCCAAACTCCTTTATATCTACTCCAAAGATATTGTACTAAATGATGCTACTGGTATCAATTGATGTTTGAAATTTGGTAATATAACACCTCACAAACTAAAGAACTTCTTCCCAGTACTAGTTTTACTAAATAAAAAGATTTTCTTTTGAACTACATGTTTGCATATGTATGAAACCTGACCATGAATCCAATGAATGGAACATTTGCTACTTTCAGTTTCACAGGATAGTGTAGCTTTTATCTTCTTTGTTTTTAGAGGAAAAGTAAAAAAGCTAGGAAAAAAAAAGTAAAAGAGAGAGTGAATATGTAAGGGTTGAGTTTGGAATTGAAAATGTCTATTTAAAGTAAATCTCAGCAGGAGAACTGGTTTGAATCCCTGTATTCCCTTAAGAAAAAAAAAATTAATTAGAGTAAATCATAAAATTTGATACGCTGATTTTATTGCAAAATATTTATTTGTGAAACATTTTCTGGCATTAGTAAAAAAGTAGAGTGAGGAAAATATGTTAATCTAAATTCTACCTAAACCAACATTATATTATTGGTGATCAGAAAACTGTGCACACTAAATTACACATACCAAGACAATCACATTTCCCCTGCTGAAAACAGGGTGTGAAATTCTGAACAAGAAATACTATCCAAATCAATAACATTCATTCTCTTAAATATTTTTCCACAATCCATTACCAAGAAACAATGCAGTTTTCAACAAGGTATGGCCTGCTCCACTGTCTCCTACTTATACTCCCAGAAGAAACAGCTTGACTCTCTGTAAGGGTATATGAGAGATTCTTGCATCTCCCAAGAATAGAGAGTTTAGATTAGATCTAATCCAAACTTCTCCTATAATCAGGACCATTCTGAGTGAACATTTTGGCTTGAACAAAATCATCTCTCTCTTCTGAGGGAGAGAAGAAGCTGGAAATGAATTATATATGCCTAAGCTGTTTCAATTTTTCCTAGGCGTATAAGTTCACACTTCCATTTTCTTCTATCATGTAGATTTCATGCACAATTTTCTCTATCATAATTATATTTTTTTCTGATGAAAGACACTACAGCAGGAAATTTCCAACCACTTCCATCTGAAGTACACTACTTAGTGTACTACTGATTGATTTTTACTCTGTTCAGCTTGAGGAGTCTGACTAGCTTAAAAGTAAAGAATCTTGAGCAGAATATCTAAGTGCTAATGCCAGAACAATATCTACTGGCTGCTGCCAACACACTAATGGTGGAGGTTAGCCCTGGATAGAAACAGAGTTCTGCAAAAGAACATGGAGCTGAGGCATGCTCTTCTTCAAAGAAGAAAGTACTGACTGGGAAAAGTACCACAACAGGTTTAGTACTTGTTATTCAAAACACTTTGCATCAATAAGCTTGTGCATATTAATATATGTGGCTATAATATATAATATGTGTGCATATTAATATATGTGGCTATAATATGGTAGTGGTGTGCATTACTAAAAGGTAGACAGAATCCTCTTAGGTTTTGGTTTTGTTTCTAAAAATGTAATAGGTAATTTATATTTAATTTGCCTTTGATTTTCATCATCTATGTAGTTTTCTTTGACCTGAAGAAATTTTACACTACCAAAATTTCCTTATTTTGTGTCACTCGTCAATCTCCTGAAAAATACACCAAGTTTGACTGCCAGGAGGATTTTTAAAAATAATTTTATTATTCTCTGTACATCTTTTTTTGCTGGAAGATTGAACATGAACTTATATGCCTAAGTACCAAAATTAGATTTATGCAATTGATAAAGTGAAAGCAGTTATCTCCTCCTAGCTATTTTTTAAACATCTCCTCTGAAATCTCAAGAGATGTTGAGGTCTTTCACTGCTCAGCTGACAATATCTATGCAAAGAACTGTTTCTTTTAGGGCTGTATTTTTCCACTGTCTCAAACACTGAAGCTATTTTATTTTACTTAAGATATCCTACTCCTCCTGCCATTATCAACCATCAAAATGCCATTCAAATAAAATAATCCCATTTATCCTCACCTCTGACCTAAAATACTGTCGCCTTTGGTCACATTAGCTTAAGCAATACATAAGTAGCTTTTAGCACCATCTAGCTAACTCCCAAGGTAACATACTTCACCAAAGTTTTGTAATTTCTTCTGGAAATTATTTGAGTCCCTTTCTGCAAACCTCACACATCAATTTTTATTTCTCCTTATGAAATTAATCTCATGTGTAAAGACAGAAAGATTTTCATGATGTGGCTCTAGACTCATTTTATATGTGATAAATTAATAGAAAGCAGAAAGCAGTCTGTAATGACATTAGTGATTGTAACACAGAGGTTTTTTTCTGTGCTTTGAGTACTCTGTGGTGGGTGCTGCAATGTAGTTCTTGGAGCACTGGCTGTGCAGGTTGCCACGTCTCTGCAGCTGTTATCAATGTGACAGTCCCTTTAATATGAAATGAATTCTCAGTTTCATTCTGAGAATGTTATAAAATATGATAAATTTTTCAATGAAAGTCATGAAAACTTAAAAAGTTGAAAATATTTTATGATTAATTTTGCATGGGTTTTTTTCTACCCATCATATGTGACATTCTATAAAAAATGTTGTCTACATCCGAAACCAAAAGAACAGAATAAGAGCAGAGAAGTCCTCTTTTTAAACAGTGACTAGAACAGCAGGTATATTTTCTTCAGGTATAACTGCATTTCCCTTTCCCTTCCTTTCAACTCCCTAAAATATCTTTACAGTGTCTTGAGTTTCCTAAAATATTCTAGTTTGACCCTCTACATCAGAGACTTGTAACAGTTTTATGCTCCCAAGGTAAAAGACATTGCATTTGTTGAAACTGACTCTTTCAGTCTCCAAATCATGCTTTCATTTTGTGCTTCTCTACCATCAAGCAACATGCAATTGGAGCAGTTGAACAGCAACTTAAGAAGTAAGAGAAAGATGATTGTGGTAAAATGAATGGTATTACCTAGCAGTAACAAATAACCAGGTATTTTTCTTCTGTTCACCAGAATTACACAGAAAAGTACATTTCTGAAAAAGGAAAAAAAAAAAATTAAAACATTAAGCAGTTCCAAAATGTAACAGATTTTCCCCAGCAAAATTATTTATATACCCAAAAATGTAGGAAATTTTCACTTATATAAAGTATGTTTGATAGCATTTAATAGTGCTTAAAACATTTCAACTTGGTCCTCTTGGAAAAAGAAGAAAATCTAAATTAAGTTATTTTTGAGTTATTATGGTAGCTTACATTGATGAGGATCTCAATTTTCAATAACATGGTTAAAGAGGATTAATGTAATTGATATTCTATTATTGTAATCTATAAATTGGCTTTTTCAGAGTGTTAAGTTGCTCTCAAATGAGTTGAATGAGGTTTTCTGGGTTTTTTTTTTAAATATATATCTATTTCTCTGTTTCATTTAGAGGTATTTCAGTATTTCACTTAGAGCCACAGGTCTACAATTACTGACTTCTATACCTTAAAAGCTGAATTAAGGCTGACATCAATGTCTAGAAATAAGGAATTTTCCCTCATTCAGTAATTTTAGGGAAGTGTCTTCCCCTAAAGCACAACAAGCACGCTTCACCTGCAGGACATTGAATGCCACCATAGAAAACATCTGTAGTAATCTAGTTGCTTTGGATTGGTCAACCTGACATGGAGAAAAAGCAATCTGCTGTTTTATTTTTTTGTTCCATATCTACTTTTCCCATTATAGGGATCATTTTCTCCCAGTGGGAGAAATTAATTTCATAATTCAATTCATTATGATGCATTAACTAATTGTCTCCATTCTCTTGCAGTTAATTAAACTAAATTAAGTCAATTATACTTTTCTATCTCTGTCTTTTCTTTTGCCTAATCTGAATTGGAGAAAGTGAATCTTAGCTGGAAAATAACATTCCCTGCAGGAAAAGTGGAGGCCTTAATATCACAGGGGGAAGACATTTTAAAGATAAAGTGATATAAAAGACTTTCAGTTTCATTTACCTATGATAAAGAGAAATTGGCCAGTGGTTTTTGTGGGGGTCCTTTTTATTAGTTTTCTGTATGGTTTTTCTTCATAACATTGTGATGTTTCACCAAGAAATGAACATTGATGTTCACTTCATTTAAGAATTTTGATATAAGACAGCCATAGTATAAAGGTGTAGAGATATAGCATTCATTTTAGCAACTAGAATTTAGAAATAAAATAATCACTGGATTCCTGTTGAAATGGGAAACAAACAAACAAATAAATAAAAAACCCTCACAAACAAACAAATAAATTTTTCTTACACTTGTTAAAGAATGGTATATATAAAATGATCAGATTTGATTAGTTACTGGGAAATAATAAACTTAATCCTATAAGATAATCATATTCCTCCACTGCCCCTTTTTTGGGGGGGGGTTTTTTAATTACTTACTTCTTATTCTTCTTTTGGTTGGGTAATTCTTCTGCCACTACATAGATTTCAGAAAATTAAATTTGGGAAAATGTTCATGACAAAAAATTGAATGTTTCCAGAAGAAGTGTTACTCCAGCTAAAAACAAAAGAATGTTTCTGATTTGTGGACTCCACTGAGGATGACAACAGAAAGTAAAAACCTTTTCTTTAGGTTACTTTTCTGTCTTCTTTGTTAACTAAGGTTATTCAACTCAAACATTTACAAGGAATAACACTTGGTTTACTTCAGATTAGTCCAATTGGTGACCACAGATGGCCTGTGAAATCTCTCTGTGCTTATCTTCCCTTGGAACCGACATGCAGCAAGAGAAGACCAAAGACCTAGCAGTACAAACATAAGAAACATTTTCTATTACACATTTTAATAAAATGCTCTCATTTTCAGCCCAGAGCAATTTGCAGTCTGTAGAATTTAATCTAGTCATGACACAATTTCAGAATTTCACAGACATTTAAAATTTTCTGCTTTCCCAGCATTCTATCACTTTTTTGTTCCCCACAAAACAGAAACTCAACCTTCTCTGGGTCTATACCTTTTGGCTGAGGCATAATAGGCACCAACTAAAGCATTTCTTATCCCTTTCACATTGTCCACTTGGAATCAGCTGTGAGAATGTATGGTAAGGAAGATCACTGTCAGTGAAGAGGTGGTATGGATAAGGGAAATGCTACCTTAGGCAGGTCTGTCTTCTTTTTCACAATTTTTATGTTGTTTTGGCTTTAATTTTTCTCCTAGCATGGAACTCCTGTCTTTATATGGCTGATACTTGATTTCAATTCTTCTAAAAGTGCCTCAATACAAGAGTCATTACTTTATCATTTATCTATCTATCTATCTATCTATCTCTACATCTAGATCTACATCAATGTAAATCTCAGCCTCAAAGGATCTATAGCTCCCTGTAATAATATCTATATTATAATATCTAATCATAATACAATTATTTTCAATATATTTCTAGACACGAGTCTAAAAATGTTTTTAGTCAAGTAACAGAATCTCAGAAACTTTTCAAATAATTCCCTTTTTCCACTGTCCCTCTAATTTACCTAAGCTGACCTCATCAAACCTGAGACGCAAGAAGCTTAATGACTAAGTTAATTAACAAACATGCATTTGTTCCAACAAAATTTGCAAGAATGTATTTTTTTATATAATTTCAATTTTTATCCTTATGCAGTTTCTTTCAGCTAAAACTTCAAACACTGCATCAACATCCAGAACATGTCAGGTGGCTGAGAAAGCCTGGACTTGTATCCATAGTAGGGCAAAGAAAGTACTTCAGTCTTCTCAAAGGCAGATATAACTGCATAAAACAATAATCAAAGATCTCTACTTCTTAAATTAAGGAACTGATATTTGTCTGCTGCTATATAGAGTCAGAAAAGGTCTGCCTTCCAATATTTTCAAGTTTCCTTTTGGCTCACAAGGAACATTGTCCATGAACTAGAATATACCCCCAAGAGGGGATATAGGTGTTTTTGGTGTATTTCTGTATCTTCTCTCTTTGAACACTTCATTACCTTTCTGTATATGAGCTACTCTGTCACAAAACACTCCAGAGTTTATCCTACATTTGCTAAAGACAGCAATAACTGACCAAACTCATTACAGAATGTAACACAGATCTCTCTATCCTGGAGAGAGTGAGATAAAATCAAAGGACTAACTTGTGTTTCTCAAAGTACACAGTAGCTGGGTTACTAGCTGGTGTGTCAAGACAAGGTTATTCCCTGGAATAGGATAGCTGCTCTGATCTTAAAACATTGGTTTGAATAAGAAATGTAGCATTTCTCATTCAGTGGTATTGTGTGTTGAAACCTCCTGAAAGGCAGTAACAGTGTGTGAAAAAATAATAGCTCCAGGCTGTCTTTGCTTCTTCATCTGGGACTCCTTCTGACTGTAATTTTAATTTTACTTTACATCAGAGAGCTGGAATAACCTCTGATTCAGGCAGAAGGTTCCTCTGTAGGTGCACTCTGAGTTCCAGTACTGCAAAAGATATGTTCAATTTGTGAAATATATCTTCTTTTAAACAGCACACAAGCTTACCAGGGATGTTGTTTGTAAAAGCAAGCTGCAAACAATTTATAGTTATACAAGATACATGATTCCATACAGGTCTTAATAATTTTTTCCTCTGTTTTAAACAAATACAGATGCAAAAGTTCACATTGTCTTTAAGAGATGTTTTCAAACTTCAAGTGCCTTATTTTCTATAAGATACTTCTCAGTGAAATTGACTAATGAGAAGGGAAAATCCTAAAAAATTACTTATTTTTGTTTATCTACAAAATATGGAAGGCCTTCAGGTCTTTAGTTCAACATTACAAAGTATTGAAACATTAATTTGTAAACATCATATACCTGGAAAGAAATCACCAGTGAAACCAGATAATGGGCTGTTTCAGCCATCATTCGTAATATCACAGGTGAAATGTCCTTGGAGAGTAACGAACATCCTTTTTTGCTCATTGTGATGTTTTTATACTGCTCTGTGACCAAATCATATCATCAACTGCATGTTAAAGTGCAGGCTCTGCTGTTTATTAATCTCCATCTCAAAACTGCAAATAGATTTCTGCTGTAGTGTTTTGTGAGAGACTCTGGATGAAGATACTGTCAGAGCAACCATGTACAGGATGAAAATACTGTGTTCTGGTTCCTGTTTTTGTTAATAAAGTAAAACTAGAAGGAGTTTTCTAGATTTTGTAAACCCTTGAAATCTGCTCTGTTTACAGAAGTCCTTGACTGTATCAAGGTACAGAAAAAGCTCATGGGAAGCCCATTGCCAAACTATTTCTTTCAAACATTAGATTCCCAAGAATTAAGATCTCCCAAATCAATTTAGCCTATATATAATTACTGTGCCACACAATAGGTTTACTATCACAAGAAGACTGAAAAAAATAACCCTAGATTTAGTGCTTTCCACCTACATTAGTTTAGCAAATTAAGGACTTTGAAATAGACCCAAATCAGAAACAGAGTGCTGTCAGAGACATTACTAAATTAGGGGTATTTTTGGTAATTGCTTAAAAAAATTAAAAGAGAAATTAAGTGTGGTGTTGCAGAACATACAGAAAAAAAACAATGATGGAAGGTAAAAAAGAAGTGTAGATTAATCAGTGACACTACAGGCTTTTTAATCACCTTTCTCATTAAGGACATTAAAAAAAGAGTCCTCACCAGTTTAAAAGAAGAAATATGAACAATTACAGAAATTAAAGTAACTGTAATTGGCTTTCACTGCTTGGTAGCCACATTCTGGGTGACAGTGGTTATTATCACAGAGTTTTGACCATTGAGTAAAGGTAGCAATCACACAAGTTAACAGCTGCAATTAATTAAATTCAAACTTGACTTTTGGAGACAAATATCAGTGCTCTCACCCACAGATAAAACACTGTGAACCAGAAAATTTTTGGTGTTTAGAATATATGCTTAAGTGGATGGGAAAATAGTGTGTTTTATTTTTAAGTTTTATGCAAATTTAATTTACATAATTATACTCCTGGTGCAAATTCTCTTCCAGTTTAGGAGAAATTAACTTTCTGTGCCAGTACCCTTAAATGTCAGAAAGGGACACATACTTTCTTTAAGGACATAAGGGAAGCAGGCAGAGAGAAACTTGACTTTGGTTTACCTGTTCAGATTTGTTACGGTATCTAAATTCAAAAGTAACTAAGACTAACAAACTTTACCAGTAAAGTCATCAATATTATGAAATTTCAAGCTAACACAGGACAAAGCCCACATCCCAAAAAAAGCTTGCTTTGTCAGGGAATGGTCTAAACCTTTAAATCTAGATAGTATTATTAATTAATAGCCTTAAATACTCAATATTTTAACAGTCAAATAGAGTAGAATAGTCATGGAATGGATTGGGTTGGAAGGAATCTCAGATATCATCTAGTTGCAACTCAGCTGCCATGGGCAGGGACACCTCCCACTATATGAGATTGTGCAGGGATCCAACATTTCAAGGGATGTGGCATCTACAACTTGTTTGAGCAACCTGTGGCAGTGCCTCACCACACTCAAAGTAAAGATTTTCTTCCTAATATCTAATCTAAATCTTTCACCTTAAAGCCATTTCCCCTTGCTCTATTACTGCACCCCTGATAAAAAGATTGCTTCCTACTTTTCAAAGTAGCTGTTTTGGGGCTGTGTTTTGGATTTGTGCTGGTAACAGTCTTGGTAACATAGGAATGTTTTCATTCTTACTGAACAGTGCTTGCAAAGAGTCATTGCATCCCAAAAACAGTGGGGCTGGGGATGCACAGGGAGTTGGGAGGGGACACAACTGGGGCAGCTGAGCCCAACTAGCCCAACAGGTATCCCATGCTACATAGTATCATGCTTAGCATATAAAGCTGGGAAAAAAGAAGGAAGGAGGGGACACTCGGAGTGATGGTGTTTGTCATCCCAAATCACTTTACAAAAGACAGAGCCCTTCTTTACAGGAGATGGCTGGATATCTGCCTGCCCATGGGAAGTGGTGAATGAAAAATTTGTTTTTCATAATTTCCATGTGTGCCTATTCTTTACCTATTAAACATTCCCTACCTCAACCCATTTTGAGTTTTCTCGCTTTTTCATTCTCTATTCTCTCCTTCATCTCACTGGAGGCTGTGTGAGGCTGAATTGTTGGCCAAAGTAAAACCACAACACTAAAGTAAGTAATTATAGTCTTGCATTTATCACAAAGCTTTCCAGCTGACAAAAATATAGGCATGATAAAAGTAGTTTAGGTTAAGTAAGATCATTTATTGTTTTACCAAGGAGTTTCTTTTAACAGCAAATCCCTCAGTGTTTAAAAATAAAAATAAATAAATAAATAAATAAATAAATAAAAGCTGCCTTAAAATATTTCTCGGTTCTCTTGTGAATTTGCAAGTCAGTTTTCTGCCTGTGGTTCTTGTTTAGCCTTTCTCCATTTATGTCTAAAAGATTTAATCCCCAGCGTACCAATTTACTGTTACCTGCTGGGGCAAACTGTGGAGTGCCTGAGGGTTGCAGTTTCTTAATCAACCGTGTCAAGGGATCTCTTGCACCACTTCACTCCTTCACTTCAGTCTGTGGTGTCTGATTTTTTTGCATGGAAGCCAAGTGATAAGGGGGAAGGGAATGAAAGGAGGAGGAAAGCAAAGAAGGGAATCTGGATGCTGCTAGGATACATTCCTATTCAGAAAGTGCTCCTGGGAATAGATGCCAAGAAATGTTCATAGACATAATCCAAGAATTTCTGAAGCTTTTCTCCTGGGTGGTCTTTAGTGGGGAGAAGTGGTTTGATGCTTGGTTGGTTGGCTAAATTTTCAGCTGTTTTATTCTTTTCCTATGTTGTCTTATCTGATTTTTTTCACTGATACTTATGCAAACTCAGGACTGGATTCTTATTTTATCTTTCTTTCTAGCACTATGTAAATAAAGTTATCAATTCAGAAAAGATAACATAGAAATCAGGAATAAAAGCAGAGAGAATAATATTGTAATTTTAAATCTTAATAATAATGTTCATGAGTTTCCATTAATTCATAATATCTCTGCTAGGTCTGTCACTGTTGCATTACACATATCTGAAGTTTAATAAGACACACTAGGGACAGAATCTGGGAAATTTTCAATGTAAAAAAAATAAACTTGAACTTTTGGCAGATGACCGTAAAACAGAATAAGACAATCTGTGCAGGGAGTGGTAGTTTAGGTTTTGTACCTCAAATTTACAGCCCTCTTTTATTCTAGCCTACTTCTCTCATATGCGAGCTGTGGGTGTCCAAAACAAGTACCAAGTACTTGAATAATGTTTTAAAGCATGATGTCTTCCTTCTTACATAGCTGCAAATTTACGGACAGGTAAATGGAATTTCTCTAAAGTTGAGCACATAAATTTGCCTTTAGGCAATAAGAAATTTAATTTTATACCATTTGTTTCACCCAATATTACACAGGATTTTGTCAAAGTGGGGCCTTCTTAACCATACATATAGATTTATGTGATTCTACAATAAATAGAAATTATTGAACTGCATTTGAATTAGGACGGTTATACAGTATTACATTTGAATAAGACCTGGTTATAATTAGGAATTCCTTCTTTGAAAGAGAAATATCCTATTACTACATTATTAGTAGTGACAGGAGTATTAGGAATAATAATAATAATAATAATAATAATAATAATAATAATAATAATAATTTGAAAAAATCTGTAATTTAATGCAGCTCCTAAAGTACCTTTAAAATTGGACACTGGCACAAAATATCAGAAGAAAAGTGTGGGATGGTGAAACTAAACAGCTTCACAATTTCCACTTTCTATTCTTTGAGATTCTGTGGCTATTATTCAGCTTGTTCTGTGGCCAGGTGTAAAGCAAATGGCATTACAGTAAAAACATGGTGTTTGCACTTCATTATTGTATACAATATTGTGCACAATATGCAACTTGTATGAGTATGTACAGTACAGGTATTTTCCTTCCTTAAACAGGTGTATTCCCAAATTTATCTTTGCCACTGCTGTATAAAGACATCCCCATCCCCATTCAGGCTTTGCTAGGGTCCAGTCACAACAGTCTGAAACCCAAAATGTGCTATTTTGTCTTACTTCCTAGGTAATTTTCAAGCCAATCAGCAGTGTTTAAACTTGCTCAGGTTTCCATATCAGTGAACAGATGGTGTAAACTCACCCTGAGATGTGGAGTCTGCATCGTCCCTCTTTCTCAGGCAGCTTATGGCACATTAGTTTCTCTGGAAGGAGGCTCTATAGCTAAGGACACACTGTGATAGGCACTGTACAAGCATCAAAAATTGAGAGTTTTTGTCCAGGGAGCTTAAATTTAAGTTTGAAATGAGAGACAGCAGGTGGATAAGACAGATGGAGAGGAAACAGAAAAATAGCAGTAAGACAGCTGTAACCAGTGCAATAAGCAGTGGTCACACCAGCTGGCTAATCACTGACAAGTGATTTCTATCATTGCCACAAAGACAAGCTTGAAGGAAGGATTTAAAGTAGAAGTGAGTGTTTTCAAAAGTTTTTTTCCACACAGAAATGGAAACAGGAAAAAAAATATCATTGTTTGTGTGAAAAATGCGAAACTGGCAATCAGAAGCTGGAACTCCAACTAGCATGGCAGTGGAATCCTCATCCTCAATGTGTATATACAAATGCAGATGAAGTGGGAATAATCCTTGGAGATTTTAAAAGTGACAAGAACTTCCTCAAAATGAGAGCTCCAATAAGGAAGATTAGTGTTAGCTCTTTGAGGCAATGAGCATCACAATGACTTGTACAAACCCACCTAGACATATTTTAGATTTTTTTAAAAACAAGTTTAAATATGACTAAGAAAGAGGAGGCAAAATGCCCTTGTTCACAGGGAAACACAAAGAACTCAGCAGCATCAATTTCAGCAGCAGAGGTTGGGAGGTTGGATGGGACTTGGAAATGGATGCTGATGATAGGCATGTTTGCACTTTCACCTCAGAAATAAAAGTCAGAAGGTTTTTTCCTGTTGCAACACAGAGACCTCTGTGGACTTCTGATATTCTCCAACCAGAGAATCTGTGTAGAGCTCTGATATCTGATGTCCTGCAGGGATGGATGACTCTGTCACTAAGGCAACTTCACCCTCTCTTTCTATCATATCTAAAAATTATCCATAGTTAAGAACTTATTTGGAGCAGGTTTTCTATTTAAGAGCACAACTTTTCAATTTTGGTACTTTATGCTCGTTTCTGAAGCTTCCATCTCTCTCGATCTCTCTGTGCATCTCTCTCCACTCCACAGATGGTTTCAACAGCTTGAGATCGCCCCTTTGCAGATGATGCCAGATGCTCCCTCTCTAACAGGCAGCTTAATTCCCTCTCGCCCACATATATAGGAACAGGTGATATCAGATGCCCCCTCAGCTCTAGGTCTCAGCAGAGTGCCAACACACACACTCACACACACACACTCATACACACACACACACACACACACACACACACACACACACATACACACATACACACACATACACAAGCAAGAGAGTAGATCTGCATATAGTAAACAAATGAAGCCAGCTATGTTTTCATGAGATACGACTTGCTGGAAGAACTTCATCTTCCAGTGGCGCTTCCAATGTCTAATCAATATTTACTCTTCTCTTTGCAACTATTTCTTCTTCTTCGTAAATCAACTGTAAATCGATTACAATATAATACTTGAGATTTAAGGGGCTAGTATAAGGTAGTTTGGTTTATATATACATCAAAGATTTGCAATAAGGTCATTTATAAGGTAAATGTTTATCCCATTTATTTATGGATCTGTTAGATGTGCTTTTTCAACTGGAAAACTAATAAAGTCACATTTTGTTTGGATGAAACAAGAAAATTGTGAATATAAAACATTCCCTCTGGGGGAAAAATATATATATATATATTACCCCCAAAAGCTATAAAAATGTTATGTTCTACTTCAGGAATGCTACAAAGTTAAATATTTTATTTCTAACTGACATTTAGTGCCCACAAAAATGCATCTGCATTATATCT
Source organism: Petroica traversi (assembly GCA_025920805.1). NCBI lineage: Eukaryota > Metazoa > Chordata > Aves > Passeriformes > Petroicidae > Petroica > Petroica traversi. The sequence goes on from JAHLSL010000017.1 coordinate 17,189,492, forward strand.
ACTCTTATTATGAAAAAATGTATGAATGTAAGTGAAGGGTGCTAAGGAAAGATTTTTCTCTGCTGACAATTTGTTTATTTTATACCCTTTAAACATTTTTCAGACGTCAAACTGTTGATGCCACTTTTTCTCAAACTTGTAGGCAGAGACGAGTGATATTCTGAAACATATTAAATTACAATCTTGGTTATTTTGTCATCTTTTTCCATCTTGTTCTGTAGGCTGTCCTACTTTTCCTCAGATTTGTCTATGCGGAAAAATAGAGTTAGATCTGGTGACTGGAAGAAGCCTATTAGGTTCTACACAGCTGTAAGGGTCTAAGCATGAACTTAACATTGCAGGACTGAAGGATTATGTTCTGATATTAAAAGCTTCAAGTAAACCAAATCTATCATTACAGTGCTTACTGCAGGGCTGGGAGGCTAATTAAATAACTCAGCTGGCACTCAGATTACACAGAGTTCTAGAGGTCTGTAGGAAAATATTTCAAATTTTTTGAGTTTCTGTTTAAAGATAACTCTTGGGTATAAGATTTGCAATGGTCTATAATGAGTAATTAACCCCGTATTAGTATCCTAGAAAACAGAACTTAGTGAAATAAAAACAGATTAATATGTTGTCGAATTCCACCAAAAAAAGATTGCTAATTGCTAATGTTCTGTGAAGCTTCTTGATGATAATACTAATTCGGTGGGTCAGCATGAATCAACATCCTGCCAGCAGACTGCTCCAGTATGGGCTTCCCACAGGGTCACTGTCCTCTTTGAGCATCTGCTTGTTCTGGTGTGGAGTCCTCCACAGGTGGATCTCTGCATCTCCTGGACTTCCATGGGCTGCAAGGGCACAACTGATCTCACCATGGTCTTTGCCACAGGCTGCAGGGCAGGCTCTGCTCCGGCACCTGGATCACCTCCTCTGCCTCCACCTTTCCTGACCTTGGTGTCTTCAGAGCTATTTCCCTCACTTATGCTGACCCCTCTCTTTTCCAGCTGGAGCTGCTGTTGCATAGAGGGTTTTTTTTCCCACAGAAGCTAGGCCTGTAGACTTCTCACCACCAAAAATTTTCCATGTAAACTCATTATGACCTGTAAAAGTCCTTAGAGAGAAGACTTTGGAATACAAAAAGTAATACTGAGGTAGATGAAATAAAATGTGAGAGAATACTATTGTATTACAGTGCTAAATAACAAATATAAACTTAGGGCTGGTCCAAATCAAAATAGCAGATTCTTAATATGGCTGCCCAAATGACTGGTGATTTTCAATCTCTTTCCTCCTTGCTTTATGACAACAATAATTTTGAGTTATTTTTCTGTATTATACCTGTGCATATGGACTAAAAGGGCCCAGTGCAGGAAAGCAGTATTCTCAGATGTTTTGCTAGACCATGAAAAGAAGTATCTGGAATTCATCTAATTGGTACACTTGGACTTAGATAAAAAGAAATCCAAAAGTTACACAATATTTGAATTAGTTCTTCCTCTCTCAGAGAAAAGTATTGATTTAGAAAGTGTCCTAGGGCTTTCTTGAAAGCTTTGGAAGGTCTAAGCACACAGCAGGTTAGACATATCATCAGAGACTTTTTGCTATATCTAATATATTTTAAACACATAGGGAATACCTACCTCTAGATTTGATGTGCTTTTTCAGACCACCTGAAGATATGCAATAGTTTCACCAGGTCAGACCTTTAACATACACTTTTTGTGATATTTTTCAGAGCTTTTTGATCTAGTTATTTTAATCTATCCAGTAAGGTTGTAGTGAGCACAGAAACACTGCAAGTCATTGTCTTAGCACTGGGATATTCCAAACAGAGTATCTTTCTGACAGAGATTTTAGACTCTACTGTCTTTTTCAAAAAAATATCATTTTCAATAGCAAACTAACTCATCTCTAAATCCTTCACATTAAATTCCAGGACCAAAGAATTCAGATTATAGTTTAAATGTCTGGATTCTTCTTTAATCTATTGCACACACATCAAATTAAAAAATAATATGCAGAATTATCTCTCCTTGGATGAGTCAAACTTGTCAATGTTGTTCCCTGAGAGGTTTTGAAAATAGCTGTTTCAGTGTCTGATGACATGAAAGTCTCCAGAAATTATCTGAAAGAAATTATCAACTTAATAGCAAAAATAAAAACCCTTGATCACCAGAGATATTTTAGAGCAGGCTGGATATTTGGCTTCCTTTCTTGTTCCGAAATAGCTTAGATCTCAATTTAATATATTCACCTCTCCGGCAAGTCAACCTGCTCCTCTAAATGCTAAAACTGTATCAAGGGACTCAGTAAGGTTTTGTTACTGTTGATGAAGCTTTTGTTTGTAAATCATCAACCTGAGGGTATTGTAGCTCAATAAAGATTGAATTTTTTTTCCAGTTTGATGGTTTTTCAAAAAAAAAAACTATCAAACTTACTTACTTACTGTAAAATGTGAGACACGGTAGTAGTTTACCATAGCTACTTTTATAGTCACAGCTGAGGCATACATTGAGTGCAGGCAGCTCTGTGTGCAAGCTGCAGTTTGAGCTCTGGGTGGTCGGGAGCCCCAGGCAAGAGGCCAGGAATTTCCGATCCTCTGCATAACAAAGGACACAGGGACCTGTGGCCCAGGCAGGTGACGAGACACGGGGAGATACAGCAGGAGCTGATGTTCCCCAGACCTGCCCTTAGACTGTGAGGGCATAAAAGCTCAGGGATTCCTTTGCTCTGGGTCCCTCCTTGCAGCACCATCTTGAGCTGTTGGTTTTTAATTTAATTTTGCACCATGTTGAAATTATTTTAAGGATCGGGGTGTCGAGACTGCTGTGGGAAAGTTGGGGTAGAACTGGTGAGGTAACCTGGTCTGAGTGTGTGAGTGTGGGGATGTGGCTGCAGAGGGGCTTCTGTCCCAGCTCAGGTGGTGTGAGAGTGACTGCCAGAGTGGTTCCTGGATGGTCAGACAGGGAAGTTTACTTAACACTCACCACATATGACACACTTTGGATTTTTAGAAAAAATCATACAAGACGTGAGTCTTCGTGGAAACAATGAGTATATAAAAACTTGCTCTTCATTACTCATTGTGTAAGACAAATATCTTTAACCAGTGGTAAATGCAAGCAAACTTAATAGCACAGATGCTGGTAATTTCATAAAAACTGTAGGCAAATATTCAAGGACTCATAATCATCATCCTGTCATGAATAAAACTTGGAAATGAGGATATGCAGAAGAAAGAGGAGACAATGGGAAGTAATGATAATAATCTATGAGAAAACAGCAAATGGAGAAAGACTGCAAATGTGGGCTGCTGTTCACAGAAAGGATACAGATAAAATCCAGTGAATAAACAATTATGTTTTTGTGACAGAGACAGAGAGAATTGTATCTATATCCCCCTGGGCTGATGATTTAGTGTAAATTTTTTCAGTAAATTGTGGTCTGATACATTTGAAATGAGATGGTTTTGCTGATTTTACTGAGATGCAGTGTATATAAATACAGGAAAAGTAATGTTTCTCAACGATCTTTACATTATTTGCTCTCAAGTGTTTTCTTTCTTTTAGACTCTGTCTATTTTGGAGTAGTTTACCTCAGTTTTTAGTCCTTAGTAGACCTGTACCAAAGTGTCATAGCCTGTCTAGAGAAGAAAATCAGTAAAATATTTAAAACAATGACAATGTCTAGAATCTGTTTATAATGAGAATTACAGTGCAACTTCCTTTAACTTATACTCCTCTTGGTGAACAGGTTGGTTGAAAAGCTCTAAATTGCAGTATTGACTTCTTGAAAATGGAGTGACTGACTATGGTTTGTATCAAAAGGTAGCACTGCAAAAGAAAGCTCAGTTCTCTGCACAACTTTTTCAAGCCTATTTCCTTAGGAACTCTGGCTGAAAACTTGATGAAATGTCAAGTCTTCACAGGATTCCCCTTAACGAGCAAAACTTCAATTATACTTCAAGGCATTCTACTTCCTCGAGGCTTTTTTTTCCCCTTTCTTGAAACTCTCGGCCTCCAGCTGTTAAAGGTGGGAGGTATTACTGATTTTCCTTTGACCAAAAAAAAACAAACCAAGAAAAAAAAAAGCTACCTTAAGAACTCCAAACAACTAACTCTTGTCAAGGTGTGAACACCAGACTGCTGCATTTTTTGCATCCAACTTCTAATTTCTTTAATTCCTAAATCCAGGTGACTCTTACTAATGTGTTTTCGGTACAAATATTATAAATTTATGGATCCTACCTTCCTTCCAATGTCACAGTTATACATCACAAATAGCAGTAATGAAGCTGAGGGGCTTATCCAGCTTAATACTTATGCAAAAGAGAAGACAGCTTGTCTGGGGTCTAGTTCTCTGATTGCATAGATTTAAACACCCAATTTATATTTTTTTCTCAAACGTGAAATTTCCTGAAGACAATAATTGGGCAAATACAAACTCTTCTTTTATTCAGCATAATACAGCATTATTTTAACTACTTTCTATGTGACACATAACTATTAACTATGAAAAGTTTTGCAGTTCTATAGAAGGTCTGGGTTTTTTTATCAATTTACAATTTTAAAATATCCATATTATATTGTATCATACAAAGGAAAATATGAATGCAATTGTAACAGCTTTTCTTTCCACATTGCCTATATCTGCTCTTAAGGAGGAGTTTTAACTGGTTTCTCAAACTATTTCAAATGATCATCCAACAGCTTAGGAAATGCATAGAAACACTGACATTTGACCTTACAAAATTACAGAGACTACAAATTTCAAATGTTAAAATGTATCTGAATTTAATTAATATCAATTTTTAGTTTTAGGTGTATAAAGATGGGAAGATATGACCTGGGATATGTTTCTCACTAGAGGTACTTCCAGTGTAAGATAAGAAATGTGAAGAAAACCACAACACAGCACTAAATCAGAAAATAGTGGTTGAGATTTAGTTGCATAGCCCAGAGTATTTAAATCCCACCAGTGAAGAATAAAAGATTTAAAACAGATGTAATTCCGAACATCTTTTCCATCAGAGCTAACTTGTGTCATATATAATTACTGGTCTAGTATCTCAAAAACATTATATTCACAGTATTAAGTGTGCAAGTTTTTTAACAGCATCTCTGATTAAAATCTATTTTTTTAATACACCAGATAAAGTGGCTAGGGGGAAAGGACTATTTTTATAATGCAGATAAGGAATATTTAAATAATATATCCTCTTAGTGTGACATGGTGTTTGCAAGTCTTTTTAGCTCTAACAAAAACGATGTAGAGATTTAGAGAAGAGCTAAGCAGTTGGAAAACTACATTCATAATTATTGCAGTTTTAGAAGAGGATAGGTGTAAAGAAATGAGTTTTATAGGCTTTATAGGGAGAGTACAGCAACTTATATAATTATTCTCTCACTTACTGTAGATTCTGTAAAAAGCATTAATTTACCCATTCCAGAAAGATGTTTAAAGAAGAAAATAAAAGGACTTTAACCGTCAGTATAAATGTAGCAGGACATAGCCCTGTGCAATTGCTGTAGCTACATAGGTAACAACCCCATGGAGTGAGTATTTTCATCCCAAAGTAAACTCAAACCTGTCAACCGAGTGGATTTAAATGACAAAGCATCTTACTTTTGATGTTGATTTTGATTTATAAACTCTTTAATAATTTTTGAAATTGTTATCTTTATTATTTACTAAAAGAGAAAAAGGAAGCCTTCCAACTATTTGAATATTTAGAATATTGATTTGCTCTTTGTAAAAATGCTATAAGCAAAAGAAAAGCACTTTTAATAATTCTTATCTAGATTTATGCAAAAGTCTCAAAATTACAGTGGTTGTTCTTTCAAAGTTACATTATTCAAGTTATTTTCAGATTCATATGTATTACTCTTAACAAGCTTTACATACAAAAAAATTTTTAATTTTAAAACTTTTAGATCTCTGTGTCCTATTATTATGTTCTCTCATTAGACTGCTAGAAGAGAGAAGACAAATCTCATTTTTAAAGTACACCAGCCCAGACATGAAATTCATGTTTCAGTTGTCAAGCACTTCAATAAGCAGTTTTCCCTGTCAATTAGTCTAATATAAGCTAGGTAGGTCTTAGGTTTACTATAAATATTATTTCTCTCAGGGTTTTTTAAGTTAAGAGGAATAGCATTCCATAAATAGGAAGAGCTTTTCTGACAAAAACTGAAGAGACTCCTAACCCTAAGGTATATTATAAACCTTTGGCTATCATGGTTGGAAATGAGACATTCCTAAAAAGTGAAACTAAAGACCTCCTCAGGAGAAAAAGGAACCAAAAGTTTGTATAGCATAAGAAGAGATACAAGATTCCCAGAACATTGTTTAATTTGATCTGTACATGCTACTCTTCTATAAAGTTTGGGTGAAATAGACCTAAGGTAAGGAGATTTTTGGGAAGTGTGGAGTCAAGAAGACTTCTATTGTGTTGTGTCTTCCAAAACTCCTGTTGGGCAAAATACTTGTCAAAGAGGAAAGAAATAGTGCCTTTGCAAGGTTTTGAGTTTGGCCTCTTTTTTTTTTTAATTTATTTTATTTATTTTATTTTTTTCCCCCTCTCCTTGATTATTTTTGGTGTTTTTAGGCTTGGTTGGTTTTTTGGTTTTTTTTTTTTGTGGTCTGAAGTTTTGGCGGGGGGGTACTTATTTTTTTGTGGATCTTTTAGAAACAGATATATAACTTTCAATGTCTGTAATTTAAGCAGTTGGAAGGTAATTACAAAAGGAAAGCTTGAAGAATAATTCTTGATATTTATATCTGCTATGGCTATTTAATTGCCAGAAAATCCTATGTAAAGGTGAAACCTCCATGATTGCACTTTTAAATTTTTTTTGGTGACTATTCAAGTAATTAAAACCAGCTGAAAATGTAAATTAAGTATTAGGTTAACATTAATATAAATTACTCAGTCACATTCAAGCTAATTGATATTCAACTAATAATGAGTTATAGCAGCATTGGTGCCAATTATTGTAAGGCATTAGTACACTGAGTTAGTCTTACAAGAGAGGTAATTTTTTATTACTTCTGTTGAGTATAAGCAAAGCAATGTGTTTAGTCAGTTTTTAACATCTTCATTCATTATCTGGAAGAAAACAGAAGCTGCATATTAATTAAACTTATGTACATGCTTAAGTCTATTGTTAACATATAGAAGGAAATTAATGAAATAAAAATGACACAAATTCAAAAGACACTTTTATACAAAATAATTTCTAATGTCAATATTCTTTTAAAATAATTTGAATAATTAGTCAAAATTCAATTGTTAATATAGAAGAGGAAACTAACTGGAACATAAAAAAGCCTTGTCTTCATAAGATAATTTAGAGAGGAAGGGACCTCTGGATATTTCTAGTCCACTCCCTGTTCAAATTAGGGTTAATTCTGAGACCAAACCAGGCTGATTAGGATTCTGTGTAGTCAAACCTTGCTTACTAACAAGGGCAGAGACTGTAAAGCCTCTTTGGGAAACCTGTTCCTGTGTTATTCTCTCCTCATGATGAAAATACTTTTTCCTAGTTTTGGTCTGACACCCTCCTTTTCATAGTTGCTGTCATAGTCTATTATTGCTAAAGTCTCCACCTCTCAATTCTTGAGGTTCAAGTATGTCATCAAATCAGCTTTTGTAGTCTTGATCAACGGTAAAGTGGCTCTGGGAGACATTGTCCTGTGACAGGAGGTAGATCATGGTCAACAGTCGAAGTTCCCGAGTTCTTGCTCTTCCTTGCAAGGGTAATGGCTGAACTTCTGCGCCTAAAAGTTTATTTCATTTACAGGACATTACTACTTCATTTCTACTTTCTGTGGTGTCAGAGCAAAGAGCAGTGAACCTCACTTGCTTCAAGCAGGTCCTACCCTGTGTTATGCACTGGGGTATGACATTCCTTTAAACTCTGTCACGCTCATGAGCCCTAGATTATGGACCACAAGTTAATCGCAGTCGTCATGATCCTTCAGCTGCTCATCTAGCTGACCAAGCATAGAGTTTGCTCCTTAAAAGTAGGCTGTTTGACAGTCAGCTCTACCTGCTTTTGCAATGAAGTAGAAAAGAGAATCCTTTGAACTGTCTCCAGTCATTAGCATAGATTCTGCTGAAAGTTCTGGCTTCATGCCTAAAAGAGCAGCTAAAAGAAATTATTTGTGTCAGGTCAACAGTGTACCCTAAATTCCTCCAAAACAGGGCAGTGGGACAGAAAGTAGACATACAACCCAGATTATTTATGCACAAATACTACATATTTTATTGCAATTTGGCAGAAATATTTTGCTAATTCAGTCCAAGTTAAATAAACTTCAGAATAACTTCAGAATGTTTTTTTCCCCCACAGTAGGTCCTGCATTCATTCTCCCCCACCCCCCCTCAAATACTTCTAATTTTATTAAAGAAATAATAATCCCTCAACTTTATAGTTGAACCATTCTGACTTGTGTCAGATATGAGTATTGATCATACTCTCCTACCTATTAGATTTCATTCTTTCTCTAGATGCAAAAGAACAATTCTGGTACATCATTACTAACAGAAGTATACCTTCTTTCAGTGATGATGCTGGAGTATGTATGTACTTGGAGAGATTGCAGTACACCAGTAGAAATTTTGTGGAACTTCAGTGGAAGTCTGTGAAAGTGGTTCAAATTTTAGCCTAAAAGGGTGTGAAATATGTTTCACACACAAGAAAAACGAACAATAAATTGAGCAAGTGACTTACTCTTATCTTGTTTACCAACCATACTAATTTACCATACTGATTACTAATGTATTCTGAATAACACAAGGAATTCAAATTTAACCATCAAATGGTAAAATGGAGCTCAGGGAAAAATATTTGCTTTAAGGGATAGAGAATATGTGAACAGTCAAACATAAGATTACAGACTGCAAAAACAAGTATCTAACATATATTAGTATTTTAAAAAAGATGATCTGTAATGTATTTTTGAGTAGTACTGCTACAAAGCTATACATTAGGAAGTCCAACCCTGTATGAATAATTTTCTGCAACTTAAGCCAGTTAAGGTTTCTATGGCATAGGGAATGGTTGGATATGATTTCTCCAGTTTTCTGCCTCAAAATCTTATGTGCATGTTAATCAGTTTTGCTTAAATAAGGGTGTCATGACAGTGTCCATAGATATGATATATTGACCAATCTATTAAAACTACTTTGTTTTCAGAAATTTCCCTGAGAAAATTAAGTACCCATCAAAAGAATAGCATCACTTCCATCAATGTCTTTCTGCCTCTTGGGAATATTGGAATTGGGTTATTCCAATGTCATTTCAATTCTTCTTTCTTTGTAAGAGAACTATCCCAAACAATTTGGTTAGAAAGCGAAATCTTCTTATTTCATTAAATTGTCTTTCCACATTATGTTGTTGTCAAAAAATGATGATGTACATAAGCCATCAAACATGGCCAATTTGTTTTCATTAGTAAGCTTTTCAATTGTGTCTGTGTGTTGTTTGATAATCTTCTTATATGTAACCTCCAGGAATTGCAGGGAGATGAGAGGAGCACAGATCTCCTGCTTGCTTTTTATTTCTCCTCCTGAGATTTCCCTACTGCTTCCAGCACATTTAACATAATCTTTGCACAAACAAATCTCCTCTTTTGTCTTACTAAGCCTTATCTATCAAGCCCATTTTGAGAGTTTGGACATGAATAATATTATGATGTGAATTTTAAGATTTTATAAGCTATATGCAGAAGAAGAATACTAATATATCTTATTGGAGGCATTAAAAAAAACAGTAATATATTGATGTTTCATGTTCCAATTGCAAGATGGTTTATTGATTTTCCTAAACGTATGCCCAGAATGTATTAGATCCATAAAGGACCCCAAATATGAATAAATTGTTTTTATATATTCGGATTATGAAACAGTATAAGGAGCAAATAAGCAGGCAGAAAGTTAAAATGCCTTAGTGTTAAGAAAATGCATTATGGATGGTTTAACACTTTCGATGTTATTGTTTTAAAACAATATTAATGTTTATTTGTGATCAAATAAATATTTAATGTGTACAGTGCTCAGAATAATAGCTGTATTTTATGAATAAAAAAAGGCCAAAACATATAAGAATAAAAGGTAAATTTCTAAATATGGAAATAATAAATTTAGATTTAAAAAAAAGCCTTCTCTGAGAAACCTTAGAGAAAAAACATTTTTGATGTGAATATACAGATCATTAATCTGTCCAGTTCTGAAATCCTACTGAGTTTGTGTTCCTATAAAATAAGATATTTTTCTTCCCTTTTATGTACTATTTTGATTTTTTTATTATTAGCAGATAATCTTAGAGAAACATGCCCTTGGGAGTGGTAAAGCAAATTTACCCATTACTTTATAAAGGAGATGCTCAAGGGGACTACAAAGATTTTCAGAACCAATACACCGTATTTCAGAACCTTAGGAAATGGTTTATGTTCATATTTAAGTCTGTCTTTTTTTTTTTTTTACATACCAAAAAGACCTTGTTTATATTCTAGTTATCCTTTTCTCAGCTCTCGGCAGGTCCATGGTTTAAAAGCATCCTACCAAAAGCACATGTATATTCATAAGGAGCAAACAGCATTTAGACAGGAGAAATATTTTTTATTGCATTTATATTTCTTTGTAAGTTTGGGGTATTTTATTGTTCAGGCAAATGAGAGGTTTATAATACAGGCTGGTTTGAGGCACAGTGGTGAAAGGCTCTCTATACATCACTGCAAAAGGTACTCCACATCTGACTCACAGCATCTCTGCTGCTCTCATATGGGCTGTGCACAGTTTCCCTGTGCTAAAGCTGTCAGACTTGTGCTGAGTTGTGTGGTGGCTTTTGAACCATCCACTCAGCAAGCCATCCACTGAGGATTACCGTATGATCACCAAAATAAATCCACTCTTTCTCTAAGCTGGAAGTAAAAGTGATGTAAAAAAAACACATTAGTCCTTTCTTTGACTACTTCAGTGACCCTAACATTTACACTAATTTTGAAAACAAAGATGTGACTTCTGTACTTTCGCCCTCTTGTGTCAAACAGCTTCTGAATGATGCTCCTAAACTTACGTAAATTACATAGGACTTAGGAGCCTTCCTACTTTCTGTAAAAAATGGATTTGTACATGGGAAAACTGTGATTCCAAATCTCCATCTGAGATCTCATTCTCTATTTTTTATGCCAAAAAAGCTCCTGCTTAAGAAGGGAGGTTTAAGTGCTGTTAGAAGTCTCTGAGAGTAAAGTTATATGGAGTTGACTGGGATGAGCAAGAGGAACTGGGAGAGTTTGGCAATTCTAGGCTCATGAAAGCCTTTGACACTGAAACATAGCTGTAATCATTAATATCACTATGTGACAAAGACAATTTTCACAGCAGGTAAATAGACAATCAGTTTTCATGTCCTGTTGTCCAACTTCAGCTTATACTGAAAACATTTGTGGAAAATTGAACTCTTCTTGTCTTTTGTAGTTATCTCTTTAGAATCTGATTTCCGAATCTACTCAGCACCTGAGCCACATATGCTAAAATGACAGCCAGTATTTAACTATTCCAGATGAGAGGTTTCAGTTAATCAGAACAGTATAACTTTTCCAGAATTTAGAAACCCTTTAAACTCAGATTAGAAAATTCCTTCTACTCAAAACATCCTAAAATTTAGCTAATTTATATTCTTTTTGTATACCTAATTTCAGTGTATCACACTGAGAAGACACTTGGATAGGTGGGAAAAAAACATATAAAGGTTTTTTTCCAGATCTGCAACATTTAATTTCCAGAAGAAAAAACTGGAAAGGAGATAACCTCCCCTTCCAAAGTTAAATATGCAGGTTAAAATTTTGTATATGAGTAGTATGTGTATGACTCATTTTTTTTTTATTTGTCTGCTCACCAAGGCATTATTTGACAATCTCTTTTGAGAAAAGGACTACATTTCCTGATTCCTCTTATTTTAGAAGACCCTAAAGCAGCCAGTTGCAGAACTCTGACTCAAACTGTCTTCAAGTCATGCAGCACAGTTTATATCTAGAAATCACTATAAAGCTTTCTGTGGCACATTAAATTGCATTCAGTTTAATTCTCTCAAAAATCTTTAAATTTTTAATTGGTACATCAGAACAGTTTTGTTCATTTCATCATGCTGTGTCATAATTCTTTTGTTGCTCCTAAGGTTCAGCTTTAGGGGGGAGAGAGAAATCTATTTATCCCAGGTAATTTAAAGAGAAAGTCTCTTCACTCACATTTGTTGGCGAGTGAAGAGACAAAGTTTCTTTCATTTAAAGTAAAAATATTCTTGTCTTTAGGGCTCTGTTCAGGCAGTTTCCTGACACCAACTTGAGATTTGACATTTTGCTGGCATTCCAAGCTGCACACCAAGCCTGTGTGTTTGAGAGTTCCTGGCACTTCACTGTATGGATCGGTTCCCGTGCAATCTAACAGCATGGTGCAATCTTTTATGAAGTATTTCTGGTAGAGAAAAGGATTGATTACAGCAATAAATGCATTTTTCCCACTGCTTGTCTCCTGTGGGGTCTGAATGTCAAAGGCATGAGCAAGAGTATCATGGATATTAAGAATATCTTAATAGGGACGAACTAGAGTGTCCTTAATGCATTTTATTTTCATCTGTGCAGTAATGACTGTAATTTTTAGTGTAAATTGCCTTTAGAAATCATAATGTATCCTTTAGAAACATAACTTAAAAGTAGATTGTTAAAAACAAATTTATAACTGTTCATTGTTAAAAAGTACAAAATGAAATATATAATGGCATAAGAAATTCTAGACACAAAGATTTACTAAAAAGTGTTGGTTCAAGTACATGAATTTCAAAAGCACATATTCTCTTCCTGCTTGTAAAAAATGAGTGAACAATGCATCCTCAGATGTTACTCTATTTGGGAGGTGTTTTATTTAGCCAGTTAAAGTCCAAAAATATATTTTATTGATTGTAAGGCAACTCTTGATACTATGTACAGTATGAGAAGCTTTACAGGATAACATATACTTCAATAAATTTTCATTTTTAAGTAGTCCTATTAACTGTTACACCTATATACAAATATTGAAAGACTGAAGTTTGAAAATGAGAGGGTTTTTTTGTAGAAGCATACTTGTAATGTCAATGCCTCAAGTGCTGCAAGCTACATGAAAATATCTACAAAGTTAAAATTTTTTTTATTCAATTAAAAATTGTCCTTTAAACTTTTCCCAGTATTAAATGAGAAACATACAATTCAACTTTACAAATTATACCTTTTTCTTAAATTGCTGCCAGAGAGCTGCAACTTATCTCATGTAAATTCTGCCATCTATGAATTTGTTCCTACTCTTGGGACTGATTATACATACAAGAAGAACTTTGCAACGTTCCTATTATGGAAGACTTATGGCACATTATGTACCACACTGAGTTATTATAACTCAGAAAGTGGTAGATTTTCAAGAACAGGAGCAACAGCATGATACAGACTATGTTGATGCCACTGCTACTTGAAAGGACACATACCTACTAGAAAAAAAAATAGTTAAGTTCTTGATACAAATTAACAATCAGTCATTTTGAAAATATTTAAATAAATTGTCTTGCATAGCTGTTTTTCAGTAAACCTACTGACTACCTCATTTTGAATTTCACTGGGGAAATAAAAAAAGGCCAAAAAACCCTCATAAATATATGGGTTTTTTTTCCCCTCTGGATGATAGAGATTAACTAATTAAAATTCTAATTTTCCCTATTTCCTATGTACAAGGCAATTCTATATTTTTCTAGATATACAGTTAATTTTTCATAAAGTATGTGAAGGAAGTGCTGTGCTTAGTTATGGCACACTCCAAGTGACAATAATACTAGAATTAATTTATCCATTCAAAATCCCAATGCTTCCTATCCTAATCTCTTTCCAGCACAGTATCTAGCATAGAAAAGCTTATTTTAATGATCCAAGCAGGAAGCCTATTGAATATATCACCTGAGACACAGTGGCTGTGTCATATTAAGATCATATTAAGAGTTCTCTTTCACTGGAGTATAAGCATATGCACTTTTGAACAGTAAAAACAGAATTTAATTTACTAGCATGGAGATACACAGACTTTTCAAACAAACCAAGATTCTGATTAAATCTATTGCTGCATCATTGTGCTTCTAAGATTTAAGAAAAATAGATTGATGAACCCTGTGAGCCTTTTTATTTTACTGTGATTGGACTAAATGATCTGCAGAGGTCCCTTCCAACTCTAATTCTATGATTCTGATTTTGTGGTTCTCTGGATATCCTGTAGTCATCAGAGCTGCCAATAGCTTCTGCAAGCATTTATATGGTAAGCCCTTCTAAGAGACTTCTGGCAAGATTCAACTGTGTATTCAAATAATCAACTAGCCATCTATAATGCAAGTGCCTGAAAATTATATGGATAGCTAAGCCTCTATTACACACAATAATGGCTGAGTAGAAGACACTGATCGAGTCTAACAAACAATTTTGCTGTCCTTAAATTAGATAATTAGTGGAAAGTACCAGTGTGGTGTACACAGGACCGTTGTGCCATTTGAACTATCCTAAGTTGTCCATTGGCTTGTAGGACAAAATATAAACAGATCACTGTTCAGTGGACTGATATCTAGAGGCCAAACTTGGATGCACTCAGTACTCAGGACACTGAATCCCTTTACTGAGAAATTCAGATGTGTGAAAATAGGCGTTTAGTGCTATTTGTGTTGCAGTATTTGCCTCAAACTCCTCCTGGAGCAAGTTTCAGATATCTCATGCCTTTGATATTTGTAATCCCTTTATATATGACCTGGGTTTCTTAGGGAGACTAGGTTCTCATGTGTGGGCAAGTAATTGCATTAGCTGAGTCAGTCTAGATTCCTTTAAATACTTAGTTTAAATCCACTTCCTATAAAGGCAGCGTAATTATTTAGAACATATTCAGACACATTAATATAAAATGTAGGCATCTGTCTCCCTAAACGCTGTGTAATTTAAACACTGTACACACCTAGATGTGATAAACTCACCTCAGTGTGTCTGCATGTGGAGCAGAGCTCTCTGATCTTCCACCTGTCTTTCACAACCACCTCCTGTGGATGGCCTTGGAAAGACTGACAAAGTCAGTGCCTGACTGACAATGCTTCAGTGGCTTCATTAAGCTGCATATGCTGCAGAGCACACATTTGCTACATGGAAGCCCTTCTAACTAAGAAAAAAAAATATCCATTGTGTTTTTAAAAACACAAAATAAATTATGCATGTTTAATTGAGACATTATCTTCATTCAAAGCCATCCAAGGAATCATGAAGGTTTGCAAACAGTAAGAATTTAAAGCTTGAACTTGTAGAGGTAGAATTTGAAGTCTGGGTAAGACATGAGTTTTCCATTTAAAAAAAAAATTGTGAACAAGTGCTTTCTGTGGTTCATGCTACAGCTCTGGCAGCTTTTGTGGTAAGGTATTTATCAGCAAAGAAATAAATTAATTCAGTACATCAGCAACAAAAAAAAGTCTTCACTTTAAATTTATTTAATTTTCTTGAAGAAGCTTTCTCATTTAAAAATGTAAATGGATTCATTATTTATTATACCTAAAGGAGCAATAGTTAACGATCAACAAAGTTATAGGCCTAGAGATGAAATGCTTTTGGAGTTTTAACAAATATGTATAATATGAAAAATTTACATCACTGAATCCACAATATTTTCCACCAACACTAGGAAAACCAACTAAGCAAGTAAAAATGAAACAAAACAAATAAAATAAAAGAACTCTCTGTCACCTCTATTACTGTTTTTATTGTCTAATATTTACTATATTAAAGGAGTATGATTATACAATGAAAAATATTCACCAGTGAAACAAATAAGAGCATTCCCAAGCTGAAGGAACTTTCATATTGAGATCAAACACAGTTCAAAGATTTCGTCCTATTGTGACAATTTCAGGTGAAGTTTTAATCAGTAGTGCATGGGAAATTTGAATATTTTATGCAGGAAAGAAAGATAACAAATATTCAGAAAAGTGTACTGATTTTCTTTACATTTTTTAACTTTTTTTTGTTCATTCTGGGTTTTTCACCAGCTCAACAGCATTATGTCTATTTTATGTGTACAACTGTCACTTCACAGTTGCTGCCTTGGCCCATTCAGGTCTTTGAAACATTTTTCTTTTCACCAAGGAAATGCCCAAAATGTTTCCCTGAATTCGTTTATTATCAGAATTACTCTGAAAATATTGAAAAATAGTTTTAAATTAAAAAATCAAAACCAAAGAAAAACACACCAAAGCAAAACAAAAAAACAAATCAAACCAAAGAAAACCATAAGGATGCTTTACTCCATAACCGCTCAGAATGATAGTACTGTTGGCTCCAAAGTGACCTTTCGCTTCATTAGAAGTTCTAAGCTACTTTTTCTATAAAAGCTGAGAAGGACAAGACTGACTTTCTGTTCAGATGAGAATGGGATTTTCCATTGCAGGTTCCTAAAGTGACTGACAGATCCTCTACCTTCATTAAATAAAGTTTTTTTAATCATGTTTTTTTATTATATTAGGCTAAATAAATCTGGTTCTTTATCTTGTGAAGAGTTTTTGTAAAGTTTTTTTTGTACAGACTTTAAAAAATTGACACCAAAAGGTTGCATCATAAGTGAATAAAGTAAACAGAAACTCATCTGTGCAGAAGGCTATGAAATAGGCATATTTCCTTTAAATTATGGAGATTACTAGATGTATTTTTAAGAGTTGTGTCAATTTTACTAACTGTTATGAATTACTTGCTTCTTTAAACTACTTGTTTTCTATTTCATATAGCTGTTTGGTTTGGTTGGGTTTTTTATTTATTTGCTTGGTTTTTGCCTTTCTTCCTCCCAGAGATTTCTGCAATGTGTTAATTATAATCTGGAATGCAAAGTACTTATTTGTGGCAGAATTTCATTGTGATATTAATTTAAATGTTCTAAATTATGGATAAAGCTCCCACACCCCTGGAGCCTCTTATTTGTTTTAATCAGCACCTTAATTCCTGGATGGTCTTGTCTCCTGTCAAAGATCAAACAACTCTTTCAAGTCTTATTTCAAGCTGCACAGTGTCATTTTGGATATGTCTGAAGACTGTTTTTAAGGCTTTTAAGTGATCCAGAGTTCAGTGTGTCAGCTGTTGGTGGCACAAGAAAATCTAACAACATGTTGCATAGCCTTAAAAATAGGATAACTAATTGGACTAGTTTCTCCAACTGACTTTTTCTTTTAATGTTTCCAATTAACATACGCTTTTGTTTTCCTTCACAGAATAAATTAAGTAGAGGGAGCAGGGGGGATCTAATCTGGATTTATTTAAGTTTCTCAGGCCAAATATTGAGTTGCTACCAACAACCATCCTTGCAGGGAACTCTGATGCATTTCCAGTTCAGACCAACACAGATTTTCATCCTTATGGACTTCCATAAACTGATATTATGTTTCTATGTGATACAGTGCAAAGCCACAGAGATTTTGTTGTCTAGCTCCCATGACTAAATGCATCAATTTAAACTCATGAAAATACAGTGTACAAAAAAAAAAAAAAGGAAATTAAGAACTTTGATTATAATGCCACATTCTTAGCTGCTTACAATTAATTAGCACAGCTCATTAACAGACCATAACCAAATAGACAGGCGGGGTGGGTCCTTCCCTTTCTCAGTGTGGAGACCATGTAGTGAAGAGAGACTTAACACCTACAGCTTTAAATCTTCAATTCTCTTTGTTCTCTGCTGCCCTGCTGCAGCACAGGTTTCAAATCTATTTCTGGAATCTCAGCACAGTTTATCTCTTTTTCTCCACTCACTCTATTATAGGGAGTGTTACTGAGAAGTTTTAGAGAAGCCATAGGTGAACTGGCCTAAGAAAATGGGTGATTTCATTGACATGGGAACAAAATAAAAGATGAACTCATGATAGCTCTGATAAATCTGTCCTTTACAGGAGCAAACTGTTATTAAAGTACAGCAAAATATTTTATGCTTACTAATTCTTCCTATTAATAGATGAATATCTACGTTTTGCAGAGCCAGTAGAGCACTAGACACCATTTTTTTCAGTCTATTTGGAAGGCAAATGCCATAATCACAAGTATTGATCCTTCCTTGCCTCCCTCCCTCCCTTTGAGTTTTCACTGCAGAACCCAATATCACATGTCAAGGAATGTCCCTTTGTTCAGTTACAGCCAGCTGTCCATGTTGTGTTCCCTCCTAAAGTCTTACCCCCCACCTACTTATTTTTGGGCTGGGAAGAGAGAATAAGTAAAAGACTTGATGCTGTTCAAGAAAAATTCAGCAAATACAAAACAAAACATGCTAACAACACAGATTTCCCCACAAATACAAAGCACAGCAATGTATGAAGGAAGGCGTCTTAATCTAAGCCAGTTCCAATACATTTAGTAAAACAGAGCTTTAGCAAGACCTTATAGGAACAAGTGCTGGATATATGTTCATGCACAAATGGAAATCTTACTTGTAGCACTGAGAAGAAAAAAACATTTGTTTTACTCATTTTAAACAGAAGATATATTCAAAGTTTCCATTCGCAGTTTAATTTTCTCTAATGCATTGTCTTGCAGAAAAATACTACTTATTTCTTGATCTTTGGAGGTAAATATTTTTCAGGAAAAATTATACAATATTGAATAAAAACCATACACTTTTAAATGTTATGGAAATGTCTTAAAATCACACAAATGAGGAAATCAGGAAGAAGAAGATATATATAGCTTTATTAAACGTAGAAACTATGTTTTGGTTATAGAAATAGAAATAAATGGTTCATTGCACAAATAACCTTAAACTTGGACCATGATGGATTCTGTAGCTAATTAAACTGTATGTTGAGGTCATATATTGTATTGGAAATGGAAACATTTAGATGAAAAGGGAGGAAATGGATTGGTTAATAGGTAATGTAGTCCATCTTTTGAAAGCATGGTAATGAAAAGGACTCATTGAGACAGATGATGCTGCTGTGCAGAGTTTAGCATTTATATACATATCAGTATAAATTTTCAGATGGGTTTTTGTTTTGGCTTGTTTCCGTGACTTGAATGATATTACTCAGACAAGCATGTAATATTTTTTACAGAAAAACTTCAAAACAATTTTTGAGTCCATTCAATTTTTAAATAATTTAAAATATATATAATTAAAAATAAAACATGAAAAAATAGGTGATAATCCCTATAGAATAAATCACATTTCTTTCCACATCTTTGAGTTTCCAGTTTCTCCCTGAACATACTGCAATCTCACCTACTGGTATTTTTCTCACTTTTCTGATTTTCCTTTCATATAGTATTTAATTACAGAATCTTTAATTTTTAAGGAAGTTCTGTTTATTTTAACTTGCAATAGAAAAATTGAAATATTCAAGAGTTATACAGAAAAGACTAAAACAATCCTAAATACTATACCTTTGCTGTTTAGGGTGACAGATGCATTGATGTAGATAAAGAAAAAAAAAATAACTAAAAAGGAAAAGTAATAGAAAGGTAAAAGGAAAAGAATGAAATAAACATGAACTTCATTTGTCATGCATCAAATGCATCACAAGCCGCAAATGCATCGAATATGCATTTGATCTCATTTTAAAATTATATCTGCTCATTTTCATAAGCTCTTTTCACTATCAAAATATACAGTGGAAAGTCTTTAAAACCTCTGAATATTATATCTTTTTATCTAGATAAATAAACAGCTAAACATGCATTTATATAAAATAACCTCCATTCTTTAGTACAAATTGCCCAGCCAGGGATTAATTATGATAAATTTTGGATCTTTAGCCTGGTCCAAAACATCTAATATGACTGACTAACCAGAATGGAGTTAGATGAGTCACTGTATTGTGTATGCAAGAATGTTAGGAACTAGAATAACAGAAAAAGGTAAATAACCTTCAACCTGGTTACTGAATGGAGACAATTATAAAGGAGGTCTGCAGGCATCAAGGAAAATTAAGAATTAGGAAATTAGAAAACTAGAATTTATTATGCTCCTAAATTATATTAGGAGCAAAGGAAATCTCAGAAATAACCTAGTCTTAAAGTAAGAGAGAGAGGGCAATATTTTACACAATTATTAGGAAAGTGTAGAAATGAGAAGACCTAGAAATTTTCAATAAATAGTTTATATATTTTGAAGGAAACAGGGATATATAATATAAAACTGATGAAGCACTTTATTTTCCTTTAGTAAAGGAATGCAGTCTTGCAATAGATATGTATAGGGGATGACCAAATTTAAATCATCAGGCTTTGTGAACTTGCATGTGGAACTTACAAAAAGACTGAATGTTTTTAATGAATGTTGATGTACTACAAAAATTTCATTAAACAGACAGAGGTAATGTTATACAAAATATTCAGGAAAAGAAAGCAGGATGATTTAGGTAGGGGAAATATCTGATTTAGTAAAAAATAACTAAAGAGTGCTATACTATAACTTAATGTCAATTTCATTTAAAAAGACTGGTGTAGAATTAATTATTATCAATATAACATGTATTTCAAAACCTGAAACAAGTCCTCTCTTACAATACAGAGTAAGTGTCTAAAACTTTCTTGAAAAAACAAAGTTGTACTGTGAAAAATTTTGAGAAACATGGAACTTTAAACATCTTGTATGGTCTAGATGGGCTGGTGCCATTCATGTTTCCATAAGTTGTGAGAAAGTTACTGTGAGTTCATTGCTCTTGATTTCTCAATAGCACTGAGGTGTTGTGAGAGACTGGAGATAGAGATTACTGGCTCAAAAGAACTGAAGTATGTGTGTTGTGTGAGAGGTGCAGGCAGGGCAAATTCTGCAAAAAGGGTTAGAGTTTGTTAAGCCAATGCTTTGGGAAATGCTCTATTTTGATTTATTGTTGTTTTTAAATTTGCCAACTACCTTGTTATAACTTAATGCTCTAAAATTTAAGAGTAAAAGTTTGTGGTTCAACCTACTGAGAACATTTTTGGGCTCTTCTTTCTTCCTTCTCAGGGAATTGATGTACCTTAAGTCCTCCTTAAAAAACTCACTGAGCGAGTATGGAAATAGGGAAGGTAAAGGGAGGACTTAACAATCATATGGAAGAAATGGAGTCAACCTAAGCCAAGAACAGTTTAACAGAGGTAAAAAAGTATCTACTCATCTAGGAAAAAGAATTAAGGGTTATATAGATGAAATGTTGGTTATGTGCTTTAGAGAAGGGAAAAAGAGGAGGATTAGATAAAATAATGCTGTCACCAGTGCAATATTATTACAAAAAAGAGAACTAATATTGTCATCAGCCAATGAAAAACAAAAAAAAATGTAGTAAGTAGGCTGGGGAAATAACATTGCTCATGCTGAAAGAATTAATGTGGAAAGTGTAATCAATTCCTAAAATGTCAGTAATGTAATTTGAACTCCTGATGGGAAATACGAGTTATTTAACCACAGAACATCAAACTTTTGTGATTTTGGGGGAATTAAAATTCTTAAATGCAATATATTTTGCAATGAAAGAAAAGAGTATTTTTAGTAGATCAGCAGTAACTATACGAAGTAAAATAATGTTTTCTTAAAATGTTATATGTACGATTAGCTGATGTTTCCTAAAATCATTTAGTAGAAACATGAAAAATATTGGTGTTATGTACTGGTCTTTGTATAAAAACAAATTAATTGGTAGATAACTAGAGACACATAAATATATATGATTTTTGTCTTTTCTTTTATATACCTTTTACACAGTTCTCTGTATCCACAAGTATTAGCGTATGCATACTTGCAACCTTTTACTTAGTTTAGTGGTTAGTGTTCTATAAGTATTCTGCAGGCCTGAGACTAAACATTCCAGAACTGCAGAGCCAGGGAGACCAAACATTCCTACTATCTCAGGAACCAAGGTCTCCTGGCAGAAGGATTCTGTAAACTAGGGGTTAGCCCACCCCAACCCCTATTTGGCTCCCTTGTTAGATATGCTGATGTGTAAAAGTCTATAACTGGTGTGTATGATGGGCGGGGTGTGTGTTTTGCCACACGTCACCTGGACGAAGTAGATGCATCAAACAGGATCCTGATTAAAATACTGAGGTAAAGACCCCAACCCCTTTAATCGTGTCTAGTTTCATTTTCCTAACACCAGGAAAAAGGCATCATATATATATATATATATATATAAAGAAAAGAGAATTCTTAAAGGACTAGTTACATGGTTATTGACTGTTCTTTAGTTGTACTGACAATGTGAGTTGACTTACATCAAGATAAAAGTAATATCAACATGAAAAAAGAGATTAATTTCAAGGTACTGGTCTGTATCATCTTACTTTTGTTCAATGACACCCGAAGGCAGTTTCTAAGATGAAGTTAAATGACAGTATATGGCAAGACAAGCAGCTAAATGTTCTCACGCTTCTAGTCCTCTGCTAGTCATCAGCCATTGGAGATATTGATTACAAAGGAGAATGATGCATATAGCTAGCAAACCTGACAGCAGCATTTGAACACATCATTCAGTATTGAATAACACAGAGCTACTTGTCAAAGCAGAAAATGTTTCTGTCCACAAGGTCTTGACAATTATTATCTTTTTCATGAATTTTAAGAGCAGTGAATATCTTAAAGGTCTGTCAGAAATACTTTCGTGATACAAAGCACGTTTAAGGATGCCAGAGATTTCTGACCACAGCAGCTTTCAGATATCGTTAAGGATTGATTAAAGAAAATTTTCAAACTTCATTATGGCTTATTAATTTGCCTTTTGTAAACCAACATAAATAAAACTACTTAGAAATGGCCTTATTTAATGTCCAGTGAGTGTTTAATCCAATTAATACTAGTCCCTGTCCTTTCCATAATGAAATGAGTTTTGCTTTCAGTATATTATCAGCAGCTTATTTCTTTGGAAGGTTTTTAAATATCAGTTTCTTAATTGCCATTTACTCTTGCTATTATTCTATTATCAGGGGAATTAAATAAAACAAACAGCTCTCCTCTTTGTTTGACTCTCAAGCAAAAAAGAAAATATTCAAGACACAGAGTGTGGCACTCAGAGCATTGTGGAACTACTTGATCCTGCTTATTATCTTAGCATTATTTCAGATACCATTAAATCAGGGTAAGGTTAGCAGGTTAACAATGTATCATCATTACTTCAGCTTTCAGTGAACAGAAAAATACTTTAAGACATCTAATGGAGCTCTTTCTTTTCTATTTCCAAAACATATGAAATCCGTGATCACTTTGACCAATGACTTATTTACTGCATTAAAAAAAAAAGAAAAAGTGAAACTAACCTCTTAGCATCCTGATGTTTTTTCAAAACCTTCTCTTTTCAAAGGAGAGAAAAGACCTTCATTTCCATTGCATGATGACTTTTTTAAAAAAATAGTCTTGTATCAAACACCCTCTCATTAAACTCCTTAAGTACACAATTTTTCCATGTCTTCTTCTTTACAAAACAGAGATGAGGGGAGAGAGAAAAATGTTATTAGTTGAACATTCTTTTGGGTTTTTTTGTGATGAAAATTTATCCACCCAGAAAAAAAAGAAAAAAGGTAAGCAGTAGTTAATTGTTTGGGAAATAGACATTGCATGAACCTTACTATAATGCAGAATTAATGGGGCTAGATTAAGAAAATAGAAGAAGAAAGAAAAAATTTAAAAAGAGTTTTAGGAATCTGGCAAAGCTTCAAGTAATAGACATGTTAAATAAATTAACACAGTGATTATGCAAGGTACTTACCTTAAGTCATTAGTTTCTTTCATTAGACCAGAATAGTCAATGACAAGTTCACAAAGTAGTAGTCAGCCATCAATCCATTGACTAATCACATCAGTGCCACAAAAATTATTCCTTTTTCTCCCCTTTCTCTCATCATGAGACCAGAGCATGCCCCAGAGAAAAGTAAGTGAAAAACAACAAAATCAAAAATAATCTAGTCTGTAGGTGGCTTATTCCTAATGACATAGACATTTAATTTTCTGGGAAAATAAAGAATCCAGTACTTACTGGAAAATGTGTTTTTTTTAATGAGTCAGACATGATGTGTACCTTGGAGAAATTAATTCAGAAATATAATTCAAAATACTTTCTGACATTGTTATAACAAGCCTGTGTTTGCTTTTTTACTTAAAGAAATTTGTGGAAAGATCTACACTGGTGTCTTTTCAAAATAAAAGATGCACTGAAAAAACAATGTCATACCTCATAATAAGATATTGACTATAACATCTTAAAGAGATAAGTATGAAAAAACTATTGAACCCTAACTACTTTTCTTACCAAAATTTTAAGTACATAACAAATCTTATTGCTTTAAGTTGCCTTTTTTTTTTTTTTCCAAGGTAGCTAGTATTTAGAAAGCCATGAAACACACCTACTTTATATTTATTAAGTAATTTGTTCTTTTCATAGTGAAATTAGTGTAAAATATTTACTGGGCTTACCTTATTTGAGTGAACAGAATATGGGGCACAAAGATTATAAAAACTCTTGATTTAGTTTATTTAGCTTTAGAAAAAAAATTCTGTTCAAAAGCTAGAATTAATTTCTTTAAAATAATATTGTGTGTTGTTTTCCCAAAGCTAACAGAGCTATTAACCTTATTTAAAGTTCAAAACTAGTCTTTGTAAACTACAAAATGGACAATGTGCTACTGAAATTTTAAGAATAAAAATTGTATGGTTTACACTGAGGCCTTTACTTAATATTGTTATAAATAGTAAGGGAGGTTATGAAAACAGAGTAGGCATGGATAGATTCTTCATAAGCTATGTTTTTGTCTTCTGATGTATCATTATCATAAGAAAAATAATAGTATAAGTTGTCTGCCAAGATGAATTAATATGTAAGGAAACAATTCAATAAAAGCTCCCAGTGGTTCAAGAATTAAATCAAATAAAGCAATTTGTTATACTTAAAAGTAAATTTATGAATAACACCTATTAGAGGCAATGAAATGCATTATTAACTTTAATGTTCTGAGTGGAAAATAACTACCCATTGAAAAACACGTCACTTTGAAACAATAAGGCTTGTTAAAAGTTTGAAATTTTGATAGGAAATGTAGTTAGATATCATAGTTATGTTCTTGTAGTAGCGGTATTAGTGGTTCAATGTGGAGAAAGTTACTGTTTTATTACATATCTGTACCTTTGTTTGATTATTGAAGACTACAAATAGTAAATAAAGGGAATGTCTTCTAAAAAGATTCAGTGATTATATTAGAAATGTTCATTTTAGCTTGACTTGATTTTATAAGTTGGGTACAACATTGGTGTCTATTTATTCATCATCATCTTGTTATTAGTGCTTTTGTCTAAATATGTGTGGGGATTTTTATTATTAATTCATAAAAAGTAGGTAAAATCAGAGGGTGCAGAGCAAGTACAGAGCAAAACAAGATTAAATAATTTAAATCAAACACCTCAAAAAATAAAATACTGAAGAATCTAACATCTGTGTGAGCTGGTAAAGACTTATATGCAGGGCTGCACCTAGATGTCACAACACAGCAATGTCCCTAAGGTTTTAATATTTACCCACTAAATCAATAAAATCAGTACATGACTAAACTTTTCCTAAATATTTGCTGTATTTTTGGGATCCATAATATCAGTGGAAGGAACTGCCTTTTAAGCATATTAGTGTTTTCATTAAAAAGCAGTTTTTCTGACAGCCTTAGATTTTAATCAGTAAGACCCGTTGGACCTTTATCTTAGTTCTCCTTTATCTGGTTACAGAAGTAGACAAAAACTCAGCTCTCAGCTAGTGAGTATCCACAGCAGCTCTCTGTGCTCAGAGAAGTATAAATATATCTGCTGCTTGATACCCCAAAGACATGACCATATCATCCCACCCATGAACAACTACTGAAGTCCTTCAGTGACACAGAAAGGAGAACATACTGAATGTATTTAATTTTCCCTGCAAAGTTTTGGAAGAGGAGGGGGTGACTATACAGGTGGCTTTTGTGAGAACCTGCCAGAAACTTCCTCCATATTTAAGAGAACCAATGCCACTTGACTCCAAGATGGACACACCACTGTTCAAGGCTGAATCCATCTGTGCTTCTGGGATAACAGATTCAGAAAGGAAAAAAAGTTACTGCTAAAGATCAAATTGCAGCTGGGGAGAGGTGTCCTGGATTGGCCATATGACTTTTTTGTATCTCCAATTGTCCCTCCTGCTTATGCTAGATGCTTATGCTAGATATTAAGCTCTACAGCTTAATATCTAGCCAGGCCCAGAGAGACAGAGAGAGTGAAAGCGCTGTTTGTCTGCAGGAGTTATATCTTTACTCCCACAAAAGGCCTTGAGAGGCTGCATTCCAGCAGGACAGAGGTATCTTGCTCTCACTCACTCCCTGGTGTGTGCTCGGAAAAAGCACACAGCGGATGGTTTCCTCGGATCTTTCTCGGCTTTTTGTAGCGAGAGACTTTGTTTCTTTTGCTGTTTATTTTTTTCTTTCCCCTCCTCCTGGGACTGGGTGGCATCGCATGGGCTGAAGACACCAGGGAATCCCCAGGGCCCCCGCCCCCCCCCACCCCGACTTCTACAGCCGCACCCAGCAATCCCACTGGAGAACTGAACAGGACTCAGACGGAGTCTGAATCTACCATCTCTTCAGAGGGAGGAGAGGTTTCATTGTTTTCATATTATCCAAATTTTCTATGCTTGTGAATATTCTAATTGTTAAATAAATAGTTTTTTCCACTTTTCTCTAAGCAAATTTTTCCCAAGCCTGTTTGGGGGGAGGGGTGGTTGGAATTGGCTTTTCCTTGAGGAGGACCACCCCCTCCCCAGAGGTTTCCTCCTAAATATTGCCCTAAACCAGGACAAGAGGGGTGCAAAAATGTGAGAAAAACAGCTCTGCAGGCACCAAGCAAAGGAGAGGGAGGAGGTGTTCCACATGCTGAAGCTGTGATTCCTCTGCAGCCCCTGGTGCAGATCATGCTGAGGCAGCTATGGCCCTGCAGGCCTTGAAGGTCCAGAGTGGAGCAGAGATTCACCTGTAGCCTGAGGAGGACTCACCAGAGCAGGTGGATACCCAAAGGAGGCTGCAATCCTCAGGGAAGACCCTGCTAGGTCAAGATTCAGGTTGGACCTGTGGACTATTGTAGACTTGTGACCCACAGGAGGCCCACACTGGAGCAGCCTGTACATGAAGGACTGGACTTCATGGATTGGACCCACACCAGAGAAATTTATGAAGGAAACAAGTCATGAAAGACTGTCTCTAATGTGAGGGATGCCATGTTGGAGCAGAAGAAAAGTGTGAGGAGTCCCCCTCCCGAAGAAGAAGGAGAGGCAGAGAAAGCATGGATGAACTGACCACAGCCCCCATTCCCCATCCTGCTGGGCTGCTCAGCAGAGGAAGAGAATTTGAGAGCTGAGTAAAGCTCAGGAAAAAGGAGTGTGGGTTGAAGGTGATTTTTAAGATTTGTTTTTAGTTCTTGTTTCCCTACTCCGATTTGATTGGTAATAAACTAAACTAATTTCCCCAAGTCAATTCTGTTTTGTGGTTGATGGTAATTGCTGAGTGATCTCTCCCAGTCCCTACCTCAACTCATGAGACTCTCTCTCTATTTTCTCTCTCTTATCCAGCTGTAGAGTGGAGTGATAGAGCATTTTTGGTGAGCACCTAGTGTCCAGCTAGAGTAAGCTCACCCCACTGCTATACATAAGTAGATTTACTACAATGTGTACAATTATATCTATTGATAAGTCACAGAAGAAATTTCTGTCCTGTTCTAATCATCCTCCAAATAATGCAGTGAAAACAGTTTTATTTTGCAATACATCTAGGTAAACG
This sequence comes from Petroica traversi, assembly GCA_025920805.1. NCBI lineage: Eukaryota > Metazoa > Chordata > Aves > Passeriformes > Petroicidae > Petroica > Petroica traversi. The sequence continues at coordinate 17,217,302 of JAHLSL010000017.1, forward strand.
CTTGTGTTTAAGCTAATTAAGTTCTCTATGTTTTCTTTTATCTTTAGTCCTCTGATGAATTGGAGAGCATTTTTTCATTGTTTTTCCATGACTACATTTTTATCATATCTAGGACATTATGGGTTTTTTTTTCATCACAATTAATCACTATTAATTTAATAGCTTTACAGCCTTTGGTCATTTTTTTATCAAGAGCACACTGACTCCCAAAAAAGTGTATAGAACTTATCTTCCATAAAATTAAAGACATTTGAAATCAACAAATTTGCAAGTTCATTGAACTGTAATAATCATATTATATTTTATGGAAAATACTTTCATACCACTGGGAAAAAGCAAAGGTCAGTATTGATTTTAAAAGGTCTTGTGCTTCCTTCTAGATCATGAAACCATAAGATGTCACTGTGAACAAATGATTATAAATGTAGACATCTCTGTTACTGTTCAGGGACATTACATCACTGGTTTACTAGATGATTAGATATAAGATATAATTGTCTCTAATCTTGTAAAATATTTGAAGTGGAAGATTGTTACTTTTCACAGAAGCCTTTGGCAAAAAGCAGTGATAAAAGTCAAGTCTCCATTTATCTTGCATTAACAGTGGCAAACACTGTCCTTTTAATTTCAAGGAATTAATGCACAGGAAGTTATTTCTTGGAAATGTTATTTTCTTCTGGATTTCACAGTACTAAATCTAAGTACTAGTTCTTGAAATTCAATGCTGTGTTAGAAATGAACAATCAAGTGCATTGCAAAGTCTTATACTTTGGTATCAAAGTGTGTCTACATATAAATATGTAGTTGTTTCAGAGTAAGAGTATGGCTAGATGTGGAATATATTATACATCAGATGATGGCTCAGTTTCACTGCTGTTGCCTGCAACATTAAAGACAATGACAGAATGCACTGACATTTATACACCTTTAACAGCTCTGTTATTTCCAGGTATTTGACTTCCTGGATTTTTTTTTTTCCAAATAAAAAGCATGTAATTTTAAAGGTGTTAATTCCTCAGATATTCCACTCTTCAAGACTATTTCCTCCCTCATGTATAAAGTGTTCTTTCACCCTTTACATTGATTTGTGTGTTCTCTCTGCAGAAAAATCAAATAGTTTTTCAGTTGTTTTGGGATTTGTGAAAGAATGCTAGAGAGAATATCAATACGTAGGTGCAATATAATTCCCTTTCCAGTGTGCTGCAGTGCTGGATTTGGTAAGAGCAGGTGCTTAGCACAATGGGGAAATAAGATTCAGGAATATTTTACCAGGATTTTAGGATTCTGGTAGGGATGGATTACATTGTCCCTAAAGACCTTGTGAAATGGAAGTGTAATATTATGGAAAATAGATCAAGAAGAAGATTGTGGTAATCAATATTTATTCACTTAAAAAGATTTTGTTTGGAGGAAAGTTGGTCACGTGTAGGTTTAAGTTTTGCACTTTGAGTGAAGAAGTATTACTGGAATTCTATGTAGAATTATTGTGATAAGCATGATTTGTTGCAAGGCATTCTGTCTTGAACCCTAGTAGACACTTAGAAAGTTCATGCGAAGTAATAAAGAAAATGCATTGTTACGTTGCATAACTCAACTAATGCCATGAAAATCAACAAGACCATGAAACCTGTGTCTTAAAAAAGTTTACAAAACACAAAAAAAAATTTCTTCTCATTTTTGAGCTCAGTTATCCATTACTCTTTTCTCTACAAAGACAAACTGAAGCTCTAAACTGCTTATTTGATTAGAGAGGTAACAGCTTTCAGTAAAAATAGCTAAGATTGGATTATTAGGATTGGATGTAATTTTGATAGGTTTCACATGAGGAGAAATTAGCACAAGGCAGAAAATGACAAAAGTAACACTGGAGCATTATTATATTTATTGTGTAGAAAGCTGGTATGCTTTGAACTTTTTTTTATCTCAATATTTAGCTATCACACTGGAAAATCATGTTATTATTCTATGGGCCAGTTAATACTGCAATGTAAATATTAACTGAATTGGTGGAGAAAGAATTATATTCAAGGACATTCTACAGTACCAATTGATTGTAGTTTCTTTGAAAATATAACTGAAAATCATGAAGTTAAGACAGATTTTTGAAGGATGAAATATGACTTCATGATTAATTTTAAATTTTTAGACAAACAATAGTGTTCAAAGACTGTGTTTAGGGCAAATGAAACTCTGGAAAAAGAAACTGTGCTCATTTTTTACTTGAGGTTCTTAGGGTAAATATTTGACATTATGTAATGAGGTCTCTATACAGTTCAGGTATTAGAATCACTGGGCATTTTCAGACCTAAAATAAAAAGGAGCCCTGAGGCCCACATTTCTAATCTTAACAGAATTCCAGTTAGGAGAAATAAGAGGAAAATGCAGTTCAGACAGAAACAGATTCTTCTCTTCTGAAGTGACACAACTGAGCAATCACAGTCAACACTTGAATGAAACTCCTCTAGGCAAAAAGATGAAGCTCTGGAAGAAGCACTAATGTTTCTCAGTGACACTACTGCAGAGGCCATCCAGTGGAAATGTATTGCAGAATAATACAGGGTAAACCTGGTTAACTGGAAATATTTCATTCTTTGTGTGGGGCAATGCCAGGGTTTAGATTTAATGGTATCTTACTTAAAAATATTTTTTCTTATTTTTGTACAATATACTAGCTCCCTTTGGATGCTAACTTCATGTAGTGAAGGGGAAATTCTTGACTCAAATTGTGTGTCTATTCATATTCAATAATTCAAAACCTTTCAATAACTCAAACCCAAATGCTTTAGAAAAAGAGCCATTTAGAAAAAAAAAGCCATTTTCACACTTCAACTGAGAATGAAGATAGAGCCATCTTCCTCCCAGAAGTTTCTTTTTCAAATTACAAACACGTGAAACAAGAACAGGGACATGATAGGGGAGACTTGGCCAATTCTATTTACCTGTGCAAATTCAGTGATTAATAATAGATTTAAATGCTTTGACTTTATTACTTTTGCTCTCTCAGATGAAATCAGACTCACAGCATAAAGAAGCAGCGTCTTTTACCTTCAGCACACATTGTTTGCAGACATTGTTCATGAAATAATCAGGCAGAATAAAACCAAAATTAGATTAAGAACAGATGCATTAATAGAAGCTCTGAATTTCTCTATGTTTTGCTGAAACATCTACATAAGCCTAAGAAAAAGTGTATTTCTCTTATTCCTGTGCAGGCTACTTGGCATAGCAAAACCCCCCCCAAGGTCTGTAGCCTTGCACTTCAGTCCCTAATGAGTGGCAGTGGGATGCCTCTGCAAAACCCAGAGCAGCATGCATTTTGAACTAGCTGAGCCAGTGCCTGAGCTTATTTGAGCTCTGAGATTGCTGTGAGAACAACCAGCAAAGCCTGCAGATACCATGGCTACCAGCAGCCAGTCAGCAGGTATAATTGGCTACTCTGAACTGTAGAGGTTTATATGTTAGCTCATGTCAGTACAATATAGAATAAGCTGCAGGACTCCAGTTGCATTAATTAGAGGGGGAAGGAGAATTCTAGCTGCTTTTAGATAGATACAGTAGCCTCTTCTCCCCCCTTTCAGATGAAGCAGTATATGCAAAAGTATTAGATACTTTCCATAGGTATGACATTTAAATGAAGAAGTCTATATTTAATCCAAGCTGGGAAAGCAGGGCCTAAAACAATATTGTCCTTGTCATCTCAGCCTGTTTTTAAGTAAGAAATACTGAAAATGATCCTTCTAAGTTTTTGTTTTCAGTTCTTCATATATTTTTCTTCAGTTTCATACCATTGCTCAAACATTCCTTCTATCACCCTCAAAAAAAAAAAAAAAAAAAGCTTCTTTTTTCCCTCCTGCTTGTTTGTTGGGGTTTTTTATCCATTTTGGATTTTCTGTTGCAGTGGCATTTATTCTTTTTAAGAAATAGACAAAACTATTTCCTTCAACTGGTATTGTGATTTTATATGAGCTTTTTGTTTACCCTTCACTGCATAATTGTAGCTTTTTTTTTTCTTATTTTTCACAAGTTTATTTGAAGCTGATCCTCATATTTTTTTATGTAGATAATTTCCTTAAGAAGAGCAAATATAAAATAAATAATATTTTTTCTTACTATATAATATGGTCTAGCTACATAGAGTTTATCAATAGTAGTAATTTTAGAAGTAGAAGTTGTATTCATGTGTGAAAATGTGTACTGGTTAAAATTCTTAATTTGTGTTTAAGAACATGTGAAAATTTTCTAGAATGCAAGTAAAAAGTGTGTGTATAATTCTAAGTCAAAGCCTAAACAGTGATTTGGTTATATTAATGTTGCTGGAAACTTCAACAACAGCCAAAAATTTTATATGAAACTGTTAATGTTTTAATTGGATACTAAAAAAACAAATGAATGTGTTTGTCATAAATTGTTTAGGTTTTCTTAATTCAAAATATGTGACAAGGAGCAGTAAGATAAATTTGCTTTTATTTTTTCTCATATATCAAATTGATGGCAGTATTCTTACCTAAATAGTCTAAAAATATTCAGCTATCAAGTTACTAATAATAATATTTATGTTTTGAAAAAAATCTGTATTTAACATTATAAGAATCACTTAATATATACAGATCTTGCACTCTAATGTTACTCTGTCTCCATGAAAAAGTAATCTGAGAATTACTTCATATTTATAATAATACAATATAATAATAATATAATAATATTAAGTACATTTTTGGAGTCATAAGATTTAAAAGCTATAATTAAAACTCATAATCAAAATTAGTCTCAAAATTTCTCCTTTCTCTTGCCTGGAAGTGTGATCATTGGGAAAAAAAGTGGTGTGCAATTTTTAGTAACAATACATTTAGGAAATCAAAATTTACATTCTCTAAGAAAATTACTTGATATTAATTTAATTCTACTTGGATAAACTGTAACTCAGAATCTTTCTGCAGAAAAACTTGATAAATTATTTAAAACCTAAATTCCCATTGTTTGAACATCTTTTTAAGGATAAAAATCAACATTCGCACTGAGTACTTTTCTCTCTGATAAGAAGAAAAAAAAATAAAAAGGAGAAAATATACGTGGATGCCGCTTATTCTTTAGAGAATGGCCCTTAAGAGAACTGCTCCCTGAGAACTCTTTGCTTTTGTGTATTTATACAGGATCCTTTCATAGTCTTTTGAAATTGTTGAATTTTGTCCTCTGAAGTCTTACTTTGATTACAAGTCTTTTGGTTTATGGTTCCCCCTGCAAAAATAAAAAACTCATGGGAAATTTAAAAAAAAAAACAGGGTTAAGTTCAGAGGGTTAAAAATTCTTTCTACATTTGTCTTATAACCAGGAGTTGAGTTTTATTCCTTGCCAGAACTCTGCAGAGTGCTGGTCTATTTGCACCAGAAGACACTTGTTTTTAGCTACCTCCTCCCATGGGTTTGTCAGTCTCTCAATATGAGTGTTTTAGAAAAAGGAGGGCTTCATTTATTATAAAGCTTTCTATAGTACCAGATACTTCATTTTGTATTAAAAAAAATAAAAAAAGTGAAAAAAAAGAATACAAACATCTTAGAGTATTGTATCTCCCAGAGTGACAATAAGTGTGTTCTGTGGTGTTCTAACACCGTTAAGTAGTTAATACTACAGTGCAATCACTGAAATAGTTATTTGCAGTCCAGGTGAGCTTCTTACCAAGCTGAATAGTGCTGTTGACACACCTGAGGGACAGGATGCCATCCAGAGGGACCTGGATGCTCAAGAAGTGGGCCCAAGGAAATCTCGTGTGGGTTAACAAGACCAAGTGCAAGGTGCTGCACCTAGGTCAGGGCAGCCCCTGTTATCTATACAGGCTTAGGGATGGACAGATTGAGAGCAGCCCTGCTGAGAAGGACTTCGTGTTGGTCTCTGAGGGGCTGGACATGAGCATGAACTGGTAATATGAGCTCACAGCCCAGAGAGCCTCTTGTGTCCTGGGCTGCATCCAAAGCAGCATGAGCAGCAAGGGTGAGGATTCTGCCCCTCTGCTCTGCTCTGGGGAGATGCAACCTGCAGTGCTGTATCCAAATCTGGGGTCCTTAGGACAGGAGAGACATGGACCTGTTGAAAAAAGTCCAGAGATAGCCACCAAGATTATGTTGTCTTGTAAGAGGAAAGGTTGAGAGAATTGGTTTTATTCAACCTGGAAAAGAAAAGGCTTTGGGGTGATGACATCACAACCTTCCAGTACCTGAAGGGAGCACACAAGAAAGAAATAGGAGGAAGTTCTTTGCTTGGGGGTGGTGAGACACTGGAACAAGCTGCCCAGAGAAGTTGTGGCTGTCCCATCCCTATGGGTGTTATGAGACAGACTGGAAGGACATCTGAGCAACCTGGTCCACTGAAAGGTGTCCCTGCCCATGGCATGGGAGTTGGAGCTAAATTATTTTTAAGGTGCCTTACAACCTGAACCATTCTGTGATTGATACATTGCTGTAATGGTATCCTATCCACAGGCTATCTGTAAAATATAATTTGGCTCACCATTTCTGATGGTTATACTACAACTACCACCGGTAGCATGAGGAAAAAATTATCTAAGTTCTTCATTTTACTATTTCTTTTCAGTTCTGTATTACTGATTCTATATATTTTCTTCCTCTATTACATCAGTTTATTTCACAGTGCAATTTGCCTGGAAGTAAAGGTGATCTAAGACAATTCAGAGAGATGTGACAGAATGCTTGGCTCACTGAATACAAATAAGGTCAAGAAGGGGTTATGTCTTTGACTGTTTTCCCTTCTACAGTTCCTCTACTCAATCAGCATACAAATTCATTTTACCTGCAGGCAATTGATTTGGCATTGGTTTATAGCATATGTTTATCTACAAACATGGGCAGTTTATACCAAATGGTACAGCAAAACAACCTGCCAAGTCCAATCAATTTGCACTGGGTAATGCTTCCCTGCTTCTGTTATGGTTCTTATTCAGGCTTGATGTCAATATATGCTGGTAGGATGCTCCTGTGGAGTACTTCCATCCAATTCTCCACCATTATGTTTTGTACGCACAAACTCCCTGGGCAGTAAGAATGACTGTCAGTGAATATTTCTTCATAGGTGTTCTTTTCTTTTTATTTATTTTTTGCTTGTTGTCACTTTTTTTACTGAGCATTTTTCTAATATGCTTTTCTACTAGCATGGCCTTTCCCTGAAAATGACAGAACCTTTGACCTCTGTATTAGTGTCAAAGGGATTAAATAAAATCACTGAAATGTTTAACTTTGTAAATTCTTGCTTAAATGCTCTGGAGTGTGAACATTTTATTAACTAAACCCCTGAGCATATTATTATATTTACTTCCTTCACACACTGTTACTCTCCATTGATGAAACAGTAATTTTGTATATATTTAATATAAAATAAAAGACCATGGCCATGAGGAATTAATCACTGAAATTCAACATACTGTAGGGAAAAATGCAAGAGATTTTTGTGCTTTTGGTCAGTGACTTTACTGCAGTTAAAGTTTTGCAATGGAAAGACAAACTTATCTACAAGACACCTTATGATAACACACATCTGTTTCAAATTTCTGACAGTTCTGTTCTTACTTCCACTCTTAGAAGTGTAAATATTAATGATAACAGAAGGACAGTGGAACGATCAAAACAGAACCACTATTTCAAACCACAAAATAATTGTTTTACGGTGTACTTAAAGAGAGTGAAGACAAAGGCAATATGCAGACTAAACTCCTAAAATTATCTATAATGGGAAATTTTCTGTCTCTGTATTCTAATCAAAGAAGAACAAAAATGACCAAAAGAGAAGTATGTTTAGTTTTCTTAAGGAAAATTTCTGTTTATTTATGCTCATGAGGAAGTATCTTAAATGGAAGTTACATTGTAAACTGGAAAAAAATTAGACTTGATTTTAATAGCCTTTAGCCTATATATTTCATTAAAACTTATATGTTTATTACTAACTTGGCTTATCTATCCACTTCCAGTCCTCCTTATCCTCATACGCTGTAAAGAAATTGGCTCTCCCTGGTGCTTATATTTTCCCTGGCTCTTAAATTGAAAAGGAAAGTAGAAATTGGAAGTATTGCTGCAGTGCAGTTACAACTCTTTAGAGAAGGATATAATTAAAAGTGTCTATTGTCATTTGAGAGATCTCTCTTTCTATAAAATCTTATTTGTAGATTTTTGCCTAACCCTTAATATCCTTTTTGTGATGTGGTTGGTTTTTTTTGTTGTTTTTTTTTTTGTTTGTTTGTTTTTTTTTTTTTTTGTTTTTTGGTGGTTTTTTTTGTTTGGTTTTGTTTTGGTTTTTTCTTCCATTCAGTTGGAGATCCAGCACTCTAAGTTTGCTAAGATTGTTTCAGCATGTAAGTATAGTGTCTTTGATTTTATAGAAAAAGAAATCCTGAAAGCCCCAATATGTTAATCCAAACTACCTCTTCTATTGAGTTGATCTACTAACTCTCTTCTTCAGCCAATTTATTTTTGGTTTTGCTTTCCAAGCTTTAGAAATTTTATTTGAAAATTATCAACTAATGACTAGTCAGTACAAGATTTTTCAGTGTGACTAGGTCTTCCATAAAATTTACAACCACCTCATCTAAAATATTCATCCAGTACTTTCTAAAATAAGTTAAAAAGTCTTTTAGCTTAACTCTGTGACAGTTTTGACTATCTCATTAAGTAATATCTGGAATACAGACAGTGTAATCATTTGGTTTCTAATTAATAGCTAAGAATGCCAAGACTTTCATTATAGCATAGTATTATCAGTATTTACATCTCTAACAGTTTTGGTGTTGTTAACAGATACAAATCTGACCACATCTAAACGATCCCTTTGACTTTGTGGTGAAATCTACAGAATTGTAACTGTTTATAGTATCTTATTTTCCTAAACCAGCTTTAATCCAAATGAGTTCTACTGTAGTCCATTTCTCATATCAGAAATAGTTTCAATAATTCCTTTGCTATGTTTTTTTCAGCAGCTCACAGTTTTTCTACACCACCATGATTCTGTTATCTCAGAAAAGTCTTCATTTTGTTGCCTTTACTAATTGCTTTTAATGTGCAACTTCATAGTTATTCCTAAATGAACTCTTAGCTCAAGTGGTAGAGCACTTGCTGAGCATGTGAGAGGCAGAGGGATTGATATCTGCATTCTCTGTGGTTATCTTTGAGATTAGCTCGGTTGGTTAGAGTGTGCCAGGAGTCATGGTTTTGGCCCCTATATAGATTATTCACATAAGAGTTGGACTTGATGATCCTTGTGATGTCCTTCCAATGTAGGCTATTTTGTTATTGTTTTCATTAAAGTAGAAAAAGTTTGTTAATTAAATTCATCATGTCTGTAACTTTATTCACAAATCAATGTTGGACTTTTTTTAATTGCTGTCATGTCTATCTAGCAGCTCTGATGTCTTTTCTCCTTTTTTCTTTCTTTTCATTTTAATAAGGAAAAACATTTGTTCCTCTCACCAAACATTTACACTGAGACACAAAGATATTATTCTGTACATATAATAGAATTTCTCTAAGGTGCAAAAATAAAGCAGCATACAAACGCAAAGTGCTAGAAATTACATCATTCAAAACATACGGGAGGACAAAAATAGATTATCTTATTACAGAGGAGTTAAATGGCTTGTTCTCAAAATGAAGAAGAGTCTCACAAAGACTGCTCTGCTTACATCTATCTGGTCTCTAGATGTCTGCTTTCAGGTAAATTTTACTTAATTATGTGCTTGAGTAAGTCACAGAACACTTTAAATAAAACTAAATGTGCCATTATTATGAAAATTAAGTAATTTGCAGTAAGAAAGCACTGAAAGTCAGGCTTCTTTAACCTTCTTATTCTAAACATTAAACTAGCTTAAATTCTTCTAAAATTGCTATCCAAAATGGCTGAATATATGTAAGTTGAACAGGACTGTGCTCTGAATATAAAACCCAAGCCATTTCAGAACATCACACTATCATTTGCTTTCCTGTGACACTTCAAAAAGAACTTATTTACTGTACAGGAAGCTTCTATTTTCAAGGACTTTATTCTTTCTTATGCATTTCCTTGGTACTTTTTAATTTGCTTTAACTTCACATATTCTTCTTTTTATACTATTCAGATTGCTACAGAAACCTTTCTCTGTTAAATGTATGAAATATTTTTATTCATATTGACAGCAAGTTTTACCTTCAATTTTTGAGTCCAGTGTTCTTCTGCATACAAAATATGATAGAAGAAATGAGAAATTATCACAGTTCTGCTGCTACAACTGTTTGGTCTAAGAACTGCAGGGGAAGCCTATTAAAAAAAAAAAAAAAGGTAAGTGTTTGGAATGCATATTTTCGGGTGAAAAAACAAATTTGGAGGCTAGAAGGAGGACATATGACTGGCATAAAAAGGACACAAGCATTGAAATTTAGCCATTCACTCCAGGACTGCAAAGAAAATATGGAATTTATTGTCAAACAAATGTTTGGAGGGGGTAAAGGCCTCATGTTAGGTTAAAGCCCAAAATTGTGGCAGAATTAGGCTAGGGATAATGGGGTTGTGACTCTGGAGGGAATAGCAAAGGAAGTACTGTTTTGGAGACTGATCAGAACGTATTCCTAAAGATACTGGAATATACTAGGGAGTCTGGATGGCTTAGTTTGTCCCACTTTTCTGAATATCCATGAAACTAATTGATAAACCTGTTTCAAGTATGACATAAGCAGAATAAATCTGTTTAGTGTCATGCTAATTATATGAAAAAATCCAGCAGCTTCTCACTCCTGGATTCCAAAGTCAGAGATAGAGGGGTTTGAAGTACAGAATTAAAAGACAGCAGAAATTGCTCTGAATCTAGGCTAGAAAAATAAGTAGTTTTTGGCCTTGATCCTGAGGTACTCTGCATAAAATTTCTGCTTTAAGGAACAATGTCAAGTGCTTTCTTCTCAGCACAAGGATGAAATACTTTTAAAATAATACCTGTATGGTGGGTAATGATCTGCTTTCCAGCCTGATTTAAGGCACATAACAGTGGTGCATTATTTCCATGAAACTATGGAACTGGAGAAATGTCATTGTTTCCTTACATTACTTATTTTCATTCATCTTTTCCTGTGCCAAATTATATCTGTCAGGCATCTTCATGGAATGAATAGAATAATTAATATTTTTAGAGCAAGGGTTTTATTCATCAGCTCTATTATAAGACCAAAGAAAGTCTAAAAAATTTTCAAGGTAATATATTATTTCGGGTTACTACTCTGGCATAAATATTTTAGTTCTGTTCAAATCTATTTAAAATTTTGTTTCAATTTAACAATCTTGCAAAAACAGTTTTTGATTTAAAGTAGTGGAGTATGTAGGGCCACTGAATTCTTCCACACTTGCTCCACAAAAGACTTTCAGGCAGCTCACAAAGAGGTTGTCCATCACACAATATCCTTTCAAAAGAAGATGTGAAAAGGAATTTAGTGAAGAGTCAACTTTCTTTTGGAAGAGACATTAAATTCAAGGGGACTAAGATTCCATGAAGCACATCTGTGCCATGTGCAAGAAATTGCCACCCTTCACATAACAAAAAGAACCAACCACCACAGACAAAGAAAATAGGGAAACAGGGACTCCAGGCTCTGTCTGCTCCTCAGCAATTGAATAGGAAGGATGAGAGGACCAGAGCAGTAATAACACAATCAGAGAGCCTGCAAAATGAGACCTGTAGCATCTTTCCTGCACAAATCACAAAGAAGAAAAGTTGGAACAGAGAATAACAGACACTAGTTGTAGCACACTGTGAAGTGGTTCCAACATCTATCCTCTATTCTTTAGGTGACTTAATCCAGAAAGTCTGGTTACTCTCAGAGAAAACTCTTAACTCTAATCAAGAGTATAATAGAAAAGGATAAATGCTCACAGATCTCATAGGTCTCACAAGGTCTTTTATTTCTTCAGTTACACATCAGATGCAAAAGCTGCTTTTTAACATGGAACAGATGGAAAAATATCTTACTGTTTTCCTTGGTACCTTGAATAGAAAATATAAGTACGCTAACCTTCCTGCAGAATACATTTAGCTTTTGATTCCGGCATGATCTCAGAAGTTAATTTTAGGATAATAACGTTATTATGTTCCAGATATCTTGGGCTTCTGAGTATTCTTGATTTAGAAATGCTACTCAGCTAATAAAAAAATGAAACAAATTATTCAAAGGAATCATTCTACAAGCCATGCCATTGGTCTTCCAGTATTTACACGAATGGCAATCAGATCAATTGATTGACTCCTGTGAAAAATGTTCTTATTTCACATGGGCATAATTAAACATCAGAGTAATTCAGGGAGGTGTATGGACTCTGACTGCCCAACATGAATAAATTACTTGTGTTTGAGTGTCAGGGAGCAGCCAAACTGCCCTGACACTGCAAGGAGAACAAGCCTTGTGCTGAGGAGGACCCCAGAGCAGATCTCGCTCTCACGAGCTGACACAGTCTCATGGAGTCTCATGGGCACCACTAGGAGCTGGCAAAACTCTATTATCAACAGCACTAGGAAAGGCAAAGGAACAAACCAGGTCCAAAGACCATTTTGCCCAAGAAGGAAGGTGCAAGCAGAAGTAGGAGACAGAACTTCTGGTCAGATAGAGTCCAGATCTATACAGAACAAAAAAAGACTCTAGAACACTACAACTCACACGTAACCCTAGCCAGGATTGAAACATCCTAACTTAGCTTAAATTGAGCCCTGGGCCCATGAAAGGAATGCAAAAGCCCTCAGGTGAGGCTGGTCAGGGACATTAAGTTCCTCAGGACCCTGTCACACACATGTTTTGGGTCACAATCAGATCAAAATTGAAAGATCCAGGGCAAATAATTACCACTGTCATTTCTTAATAATGTCTCAATGCTCAAACCCTTTTGAGAAGCTATGAAAAATATTTCACTTCCCAATTCTTTCAGAATTCAGTGTATTTTTTGAAAAGTGGCTCAGGAAATAAAGAACCAAAAATCAAGTGAAGAGGAACAAATTTGTGAAACACACCTAGTCAATTAATACCCAAGTTATGATATTTCTTAGCTACAGATGTTGTATCATGATTAAAAATGCAGAGAGAAAATGTATGAAAAAGCAGTAAGATGTTAGAAGGAAACTGTATATCTATGTCTAAAATCCAAAAGATCAAAATTCAGATATTTTCAATCAACCATGAGGTCTTCATATTTATGTTTCAATTTGCCTAATGAAGTGTGTTATTGCTTTTTTTTTTAGTGGGGAAAGAACAATTCCTATTTGTATAACACCTTCTTAATAACAACAATTTGGGTAAAATATCTGTAATTGCCATGATAAAGTGAGCCAGAGCAGTCAAATTCTTCTGCTTCAAGCCAGCATCATAGTTCATTTCAGGGATTTGTTAGCAATATCTACAAGCAATTGTAGGAAAACCTCAAGTATCCTTACCCAAGGCCAAATGTGGATCAGATTACCTACTGAAGCTTCTTTCTAGGGAACAATTTTTTTTCTCTATTATATTTTCTCTTAGTGCTTGTTCAAACAGATTTTTTGAACTATTGGTGCTTTCTCAAAATTTTGTGTAAAGAGCAAAAATATGATGATGTAAGGTAGAGTTTTAGCTGACTCATGATTTTGTGATGTCAGATGTAAGTAAGTTACTTGTCAAATCTGGGTATTCTGCTGGAGATATTGACAAGCAAGTTTCAAAACAAGGAAGTGAGAAGAATGGGGAGAAAATAGCTCCTGTCTTCAGTTTTTCCATCATGTTAAGGACATCATTACTGTAACAATCTGATGCTTCTGGTAGAATGTACTTGAATTAATTTAAATAAGTTATTAAAGCACTCAAAGCAGTCTGAGTGAGGGAATTGTCTGCCACTGGTTTGCCTGAAAACATAAACCAGAGTTGTTGGAAGGACTGTAATTGCAAGTCACCTCTCTAGACTTTCTAAAGAGACTAGATTTATGAAAGTTCTGGAGCTAGCTCAAATGTAAGACAGAGAAAACACTGAAGAATTTTGATCTTTGGTACCATGTACAAAGTTTTATTCAAGGGTAATATATTTACAATGAAATCAATGTTTATATTCCCTTTGGAAGAGAGTAGATTATAATTCGATTATTTCCTCAATTGTAGTTAATCCCACCAGAAGCTATGGTGTGATTAACACTCCCCAAAATGCCTTATTTCTGGATTTGGTATACAAAACATAATGCAGAGTTAGATACCTAAAAAGGAAATGCTATCAGTGATTCCAAAATCTAAAGCTCAGATGAAGACTATAAAATGTCACCAATTACTGAGATGAGATTCATGGTTCCTATTAGTTGGTGCATTCATAACTGAATTTTGAGAAGTTAAATTTAGAGAAATTATCAACATTTTAATTTTGGCTTTAACTAATTGAACTAAATAGGGGAAAGCGTTCTCAATATGGTTTTAAAAATAAAATAGCAAATTAAAACATCTAATTATTGTTAGCAATGCTAATATCATCATCATCACCCCCCCTCCCCAAAAGAAATCCCCATCACCAATCAAAAATCCCCAAAAATCCATGGCTTAGGCATGGCTAAATTTTGGAATACCTGGTACAAAAATGCTATATGAAATGTGTTGCTTGGTTTATCAGGGTCCAATGAGCTAGTGAAAAGGTTATAATTAGGCAATACAGTCTAAAGAATATAATTACAAGACTTTAGAGAAGCAGAATAAATTTTTTCACATCTTATGTTTCAATTACTTGCTCTGAAAAAGAGATTACGGAGATAATCATCTCATTTGTAACCTGTGAGAGATCTGCAATACAAAAACTCAAATTGTTACTGTCAGCATCAATGCCAATTAGATTTGATTCCAAGAAATGTAAAGTAGGAGCAGCTCTTCTGTTTTTAATGGAATTATACTAGTTTGTAAGCATTTGCATTTAGAAAAGACCGACTAAGAAGCTGTGGAGATTGAAACGCACAGAGAAATTGGTTCATTAATAAATACAGATAAATGTCTCACAGATTACCTAGAACACACATGATGGAGTGTTTAGCTAACACCTCCCTCAGCCTCCCTTCCTGTGAAATGTACTAGACCTAGAAGCACAAAGGAAAAGACTGAAGGTATCTGATCTGGTGAGTACATGTTATTTTGATTTCTAGTTCTAAGAGAACATAAGAATCACAAGAAGAACTCTCAATGAAAAGAAACAGGGATTAAAAAGAGCACAGAGACTGAAATTTTTTCTAGATCTACCTGTAGCTCATAGTTGGGAGTCATCGAATTATATAATATGTAAAGTAAGTTGGTTTCACTACAAAGAATTGAAATAATATAAAACTGAAACTGCTGTCAGCATTTTTCTGGAAATAGTAGTGCAAATTTAGTTTCCAGAATTTCAAAATATTGAATAGCTTCCTTTTTCTGTTTTAAAGATACATTTAAATCAGTTCACCTCAAAAAGTTGGCATGTCTTCCTTATAAAATGAGCCTTACTATTACATGGGCCAGAAATAAGATATTACTGCTGTTCCTATAAAATCTTTCTTTAGATCTGAGAGCAGCATAGACAGATGGTCAGGAAGCTCTCTAGTATATGGTTCACTTACAAAAGTAATTTTTTATTCCTGGGTAAAAATTTTTGTTGCTCTTTCTAGGTTTTCTAATAGATTTTGGGCAACTTTTGAGTAACTTCTTTGACTTGATTACTCACTTGGGCAAAGCCATTCTTCACCTGACATTAGGTCGGTACTTTTTAACAAGGAACCTTTAATATTATAGAGAGAAGAAAACAGTATTCTCATAGCAATTTATGCTAAACTTTCAAAGACACTTTGCTTGGTGCTGCTGCTGGTGTTCACCAGTGATAGTGATCATGTTATGTCCTTAAAGAGACTACTTTAAATTTTCCAGCTATAGAAAATACTAAACTCAGCAACACAGAGGAACAATTTTGTATCTCAAAAAGGTGATATCAGTACTGTGATTAGTACATACCGTGATTATCAACACACACCTGCACCCCTAAACACTCAGAGAACTATGATCCTATTGAAAAAAAAATATATTTTTACATGAGGCACATGAAAACTCAAGACTGTGCTCAAAATTTCCATCAAGAATGCTTCAATTCCAAATAATTTAGAGGACAATTTTCAGTAATTCAATCAACAGCCATTTTACCCCTGAGTCTGTAAAGAGGAATTCAGATCTATCTAATCAAAATGGATTTTTGCCATTTGCCACAAGCCACAGAGCTTCAGTACAAAACTTGTAGACTAAGGTTTTGTTGAGTAAATTAATACTTTCCCCTTTTGATATCAAAACTTTTCCTTTGGAATGACTATGAAGACTTTTGAGATATGGAATGTTTTCTGTTTTCCATTGGGTAAGTTTTTCTTTTCTCAGGAGCTGCTTTTGTTGGTTTTGTAGTTGTTGTTGTGGTTGTCATTTTGTTGTTATTTTAAGACAAATCAAAGCAGTTTTAGAAGCTAATAAGTTGACTATGTAGGGCTAGAGTGAGCTGGTATAATTATAACTTTACTGATGATTATGCCAAACCACTTTGAAGAAAATCCCTGCATGCAGTTTTTTTCTTTGGTAATATAAAAAACCAAACTCTTCAAATTCTATTTAGATGCAAATACTAGCAATAACACAAATACCAAACACTAGCAAAATGTTCTAATTATTATTATTATTATTGTTAGTAAGAATTACACACATATATTAAGAGACTATTTCCCTCATACCTTTTTATATTTATGCTTCACCAGGCAGACAAAAACATCCTGGTTTGGATTTGCTTGATTTTATGTACATGGGTATATTTGGAAAAATTTTGCAGGAATTCAGTGAGTGGCCTAACAGTCTACATACCTCTGTGAGCAGAGGCTATGACTCTAATAAATACTAAGTAGGACCAGTTAAAAGATATCCCCTAAACTGTAATTGCCCAGGGTGATTACAGAACCCTTTCAGGTCAGATTGCTGTGGTTTCCAGGTTTATCTGCTCTCTCATAGTCACTGGTGTATAGTCTTGGTTCACATTAGCCCTACTTTCCTTTTTGAAATATTTAAATCTGTTTCAGATTCAATCACTAAACCCAGTTCACTGCGGTCTCTAACCACTCTACATTATTTCAGTACTGGTTGCTTTATCGTTTCACAGAGCCTTTATGCCATATTCCTTTCTTTATTGATTGAGATATTTTTTTTCATTCCTTGGAAACCAGTGATAGTTTAATCCCACTAATCTTGAATCTTCTTGTTTTAGGCACCTTGCACAAACTAAACTTCACTTAGAGAAAAACTCCCCAAAATAGGAATATATTTCCAGTCTAACTTCCCGTGATCAAAGCAAGGCCACCTGGGTCTTTTTGTTCAGGACTTCACCCTGCTGAATTTTTAATATCTCCAGTAGTGGAGAATTCACAATGTCTTTGTGTAACTGCTTCCTGTCTCTAATCACCCTCCCAGTAGAAAGTGTTTTCTTACCTTTAAATCTAATTTCTGTGTTTCAGTTTACGCCCTTTGTCTCTTGTCCTCTCACTGGGCACTGCTGACATGAGTTTATTCCTTCTGCTTTGGACCAGCACACATTTTTATGTGTTGTTCAGATGCTCCTGACCCTGCCAGTCTCCAGGCTGAAAAATTGCAGCTCTTTCAACATTTCCTTGTGTGCCAGGTGATCCAGTCATTTTATCATCTTTGTGACTCTTTGTTGAACTTGGTCCAGTGTGTGTCCATCTGTCTAGTACTGGGGATGTCAAAACAGGACCCAGCACTCCAGATGTGTCCCATCAGGGCTGAACAGAAGGGAAGGATCACCTCCCTCGACCTGCTGACTGTGCTTTCCCTGATGTAGCCACAAGTAATTCTAGCTTACATTGTTACAAGAGGCACCTTGCTGGCTCAAGTTCAACTTCTTGTCCACCAGAGCAGAGAAGCAAATCTGTTTCAGTGGGTCCCCAGCATGTACTGGCATATGGGATTGTTCATTCCTAGGAATGATACTTTGCATTTTCTGCTGAAAAAGTTGATGAGGTTCCTGTTTGGCTGATTCTGCATTTTCTTGATGTCCTTCTGAATGGCAGCTCAACCATATGGCCTCTGAAGCATTCCTCCACATTTTATATTGTCTGCAGTACTGGACCCCATATCAGTCTCTAAGAGCACCACTACTGACTGTCCACCACCTGGACTTCATGCCACCACAAAGTTTTTAGTCCACTTTCCCTAATTTTGTAGACCATTTTTAATCTTTCTTTTTCTATGAAGATGCTACAGGAGATGGTGTTGAAAACATCAGTAAACACAGAATAAACAGTGTCTGCTGCTCTTCTTTCATCCCCCAAACCAGACATTTCTTTAGAGAAGGCCATCAAATGTGTCAGGTTTTAGTTCCACTTCAGAAATTTATGTTGACTATTGCCTATTACTTTTTTGTTCTTAAGAAATTTCCAGGTCTAAATGGTTTTTAAGATCATTTGCTCCATCACCTTCCCAGAAACTGAAGGCTGACATGACTGGAGTTCCCTGAGTAGCCTAAGTAACAGCTACTAGAAAAAGCCACTTAAGCAAGGCATGAAAACCACATTTTTTGGGGTTGTCCAGAAGTAATTTGTCTCATCACATCATATCACATCAAATCAGTTGTTGGAGTGAATAAGACTTGAAGATGCTCAGGAAATGAAATATGATAACAGCTTTAACAGCATTAAACTAGGCTGCCTAAAACCAAACACTGTTCATATTTTATAATTTAAACCTGAATCATTTGCATGGTTGGAATATGTTCAGGATCAAGCATGACTATTGCATCTCTGTTGAGCTAAAGTCTTGCATAATTTAATGCTGAAACACTCATACTTGTATAATACAAATCAATGAAGTTCTGGTATCTAGTTTGAAAAAAGTTTATTGCTATACAAGATAGTAACATATTTGGGGTTTATTATAATAATTACAATGCTGGTTTTGCAGTTGGTCCATGTTTTTGAATTTGCTACAGCCTTCCTATTTAGTTAAAGACTTGATCTTTTCTCTTGTATAATCCTAGTAAGAAGAATGAAATGTTGTTAAATAGTAGAATCTGTATTTTACAAGAAACATAAAGGCTATTTTTAGGTTTTGTATTTTGATAGCAAATTCCTACTTGGTCTAGTAATTATCATGAATGGAAGAATAAGTTAAAACAAAATAAAAGCAAGCAAACAAAATCCATCAGAAGACAATGGTTGTCAACACTAAGGAAACATTATATTATTAAGGTCAAATTTCCCACAATTTTAGTTGAATTTTAGTGTAAGAATTATGAATTTTCTCCACACTAAGTGAATCTTTTTACAAGTCATGAACTGCACACCAACTTTGACATAATTGACTCTATCTGAGTATACGAATACCTTGGAGTCATGCAATTCTTCATTCTGATGTCACATACTAAAAGCAAAAAAACGGCAGCAGTAACAACACCATTCTTAACAGTGTTTTGTATCTAGGAGGATCTAAGTTCAACAGCTGCCTTCCAAATCTACTTGCATGTGATGTTCTCCATCACATCCAACTAACTTAGTGCAGACGTTCTAAATTCAGGATTTAACTACCTCCTAAGAAGGAATAAGAGAAAACCCATTCCTATTCTTAAGTCTCTTCTGTACTTTGGTTTGGTTACAATAAGTGGATAAATAAATGCAAATTCAACACAAGTGTTGAATTAAATCATGATATCACAATCACAATTTTCTTTTTCCCTATTCTAGGTGTTTGTGAAGTAGAACCAAAATACTCAGTCTTAAACCTTGAAATCAATCTGATTAAAAAGTGAAAGTTTATAATCAACTTGTTTTCATCTTGATTAAGACTCAGTCAATTGTAGCCTTGATAAAAACCTGCAAAAAAATGAAGATTTTAGATAACTGTATGACAGGATTACATTGGCTCTTCAGTGCTTGTGATATGTAAGCAATGCGTGAGATAGGCATTCAAGAGAGAGAAAGAAAGAAAGAAAGGGAGAGAGAGAAAGAGAGAGGAAGGAAGGAAGGAAGGAAGGAAGGAAGGAAGGAAGGAAGGAAGGAAGGAAGGAAGGAAGG
>JAHLSL010000017.1:17237382-17277373 GCA_025920805.1 Petroica traversi
AGGAAGGAAGGAAGGAAGGAAGGAAGGAAGGAAGGAAGGAAGGAAGGGAGAAAGAGAGAAAGAGAGAGAGAAAGAAAGAAAGAAAGAAAGAAAGAAAGAAAGAAAGAAAGAAAGAAAGAAAGAAAGAAAGAAAGAAAGAGTGAGCTTCTATTTTACAGTAAGCTGTGCCTAAAAGTTAAATTTAATTTTTCTATGTAGGTAATGCTGATAAGATTTATATATGAATTATAATCAGTGTATGTTCTCTAAATCCTAGCTACAACTCTTTATAACGTCTAACTGTTTCTGCCTGACAACTCTGTTCACAGACCTCTGCCTGATGTTTTTATTGTCAAAGCCAAGTTTCTCTTATCTCATACAACACTGATGCTTTTTCCTCACTCACTCCTCTTTTATTACAGGAGAAAGTTTGTAGACTGAGATGTTGAATAGCCCTTAATTATTAGGAATGTATCAGATTCAGAGTTAAAACTGAACTTGAAAAGACCACAGATTCCCAGAATATTCTGAGTTGGAAGGGACTCACAAGGATCATACCATTCAACTCTTAACTGTATGGCCCATACATGTATTGAATCCATGGCCTTGGAGTTAGCACCTGCTCTGAGATAAACTCAGGGTCTGTGAAGACAATGTATTCTGTATCTACAGACAGCCTACCTGAATTGACACAGCAAACTTTCACATACAAATCAGACTTTCTTTAATGGGTTTTGAGTTTTCTTACCTTCATTAAAAAACTGATACAATGATTTATAGTGCTTGATCCTCACTTACAAAACTTTCTATACATTTTACTGACAAAACATATCATCCTTAAACTTCCATAAAACTTAGGCTAAAGAGCTGAAAAAAATACAGAAATTTAAGTAAGACTCAGACTGGCCATGTTTTAGCTTTTGCAAACTCTTAAAAATTTTCTTCTTTTTTTTTTTTTTTCCCAATAAATGGTATTATTTGTCTCTGTTTCTATTCCTGTTAAGATCAATATGGGATTTACGTCTTTTTCTTTTTCCTCTAACAATAAGGTGTCCAGTAAGTAAAACTAGTAAGATTTTGCATCAAAATATTAAAAATATAGAAATAGTTTGGCTTAGTAGAGTGGAGAATGATAGAGGTTCAAGTGGCTTTCAACTTTTTAGAGCTATAGCTTTGTTCTATATTTCTGATAGCGACAGCATTGAATGATGACATCCTTTTGAAAAAGTGATAGAAAGAGTCATGGAACATTTGAGTAAGCACTGCTGATTTGTGGTTGCAGCTCTGGATGCCTGCAGTGTAACTGCCAGGCAGAATTACTGTATCTGCTGTTTATTACACTCAAATGATTGACCTATGTGAATCCTTCTTACCTTGAGCACAACAAAGTGCTGACTTAGTTCTATCTTCAAGTAAGTAAAACAGTGACTTTGGAGCCAGCTCAACACTGTTAGTCAAACTTGCATCAAATACATTCCCTGCTTCCATTAGGACTGTCACTTGAAAGTAACTGACTGGAACATAAAATAATTGTCTTTTCTTGCTTTCTCCGCAAATTGTCCAATCACTTTTTTTTCTCTACAGTAGAATGATGACGGAGTAAATTTGCACACACTGACTCCAAAGCTATTTAAAAACATTGACCAAAACACATTTTTGTCATGGGAACATTAATAAATAATGTTGGGGATTTCATTATTCATTTAAAGTGGATTTAGAAACGACTGACTACTAAAAAGAGCATATTTTTTATGTGCAAAGGCATCAATGTTTTCACTCCACGGAACAAAAAGTTCTAATTTGAAAGAAAGAACTGGACAGAAGAAAACTGAAAGAAAAAGAGATGAGGGAAATGAAGCTTTAAAAAAAATCTGAATATCCTAGTATCACTGAGATCTATGCTAGCAAATTTCAGAAGATCGGCTAAACTTTGCTGAGTCTGTTGTCATTTGTATACAATATATAGTATGTGCATTTGGTACACTACATTATGAATTTAGAATATAGGAGTTTGTAGTAGAAAAAGTTATATTTACCCAGGAAAAGTCAGCAAATTGTAAGCAATGTAAGGTTTGGAAACTGCTCTTTTAAATGGAAAAGTTGGTCTAACTTTCCCTGAATTATTAGTAAAGAAAAGGATGTTCAGAATTAACTTCCTAATAACTAACAGATTTGTAAGGCCATATATGGATATAAGCTACATGGACATAGGAGTGCTGACTTTCTTTCAGAAAGGAGAAGCAGGATGTTGATGGGGTAATCTCCCATGTTCTCATCCCTCCAGAATATATTGGTTATTCTATGGTTCATGGGAGACACAGAAATGAGTCTGACATTTTGAAGAGTTTTATTGTGAAAAAATAAGAGAAATTGGATGGAAACATAAAAATTAGCCATCGACGTGAAAGAAAAAAGTAGGCAAGAGCAAATCACAGAATTTTAATGTCCAGACCATTTTAGTGATCATGTCTAACTTTTTGTGACGTATTACTATTAATGACAAAATTAGTATCATCTCAGAAACTTGTCTTATCATTAAATTGATTATGTATAATTTTTACCAAATACTTGGGGAGAAAAAAGTTACCTAGAACTTCATATAGATATCAGATGATAGTATCTTGAAAAGGTAGGCTTCTCCTTACTGACACAAGGTGACTGATATGGTTATGGCTATCAAATCACCAAGGAAAAGACATTATTTGACAGTCCATTATCTAGTCATCGCAAAGAATTCAATCTATTCATCAAGACTCTGTAGGTTCTCACAGTGCCAGCCATTTTCCCTGTGAAAAAGTACCTATAATAGGTTGAGTTTTCCCAAAATTTCTAACAACTTTTTTTTATTCATATTTGAAAGACTTTCTATACCAATAAAATAATATTTCTGGAAGGAAACATACCTTTCACAGATGCTAGGATGTAAATTACTCTGCAGTCAGGAAAAGGACCAAACCAACCCAAAACCCTCAAAATTTTGCTCCGGAATGATAGGCAGGGAAAAGGAGCCAAACGCAAAAAAAACCCCAAACCCCAAAACCTACAGTCTTAAGAAACCATGCAGAATGATATCAAGACAAGTGTGGCACAGTCACCTGCAGAATTTACTCCAAGTACACACTGAATTTGACAGTGGAGCAACTAATTGTCCTTGTCTGGATTCGCCTCATAATGTCAAACTAAGTTTTTAGCAAACTATCCAATAGAAAAATAAAATATACTACTAAGTTTTTATTAACTTCACAAACTTTCATTTTGTCTGAGGTAGAGCTTTTCCTCTAAAGCAGGTTTAATCCCTAATAATGTCACATGACTTTACCAGTTTGCATAGTTAGGAAAACTCTAAGACAGGATTCTGAAACACCAATGTAGGCCATTTAAAAAAAATAATTATATATACACTCATAAATAATATAATTGAATTTAAGGAACATATAACAGAAATTTCTGATGTTTCGGTCTGCTGAAACAGAATAAAGAGATGTTGGTCTGAAACTTATAAAAATGCCACTGGAAATTTAGCATTTGGTTTCCAACTTGCATATTCAAAACTCGCAGAGACACAAAGAAACATCCTATGTCACACTACTTAATGAGGTGGCTTTGGAAAGAAAAGTCTGGTTGGCACTGTTCACTCATTCATTCTTGAGCATTCTTGCTCATTCAACAAAAATAAGTTTTATATTTCCTGATGATAATATGGTTTTGAAGAAAAGGAAAAATCAAAATCATTACTTTCCTACTTCTTAATTATGTTGGCAAAATTGAGGTACACAGTATGCGCTATATTCTTTTATAAAGGTAAAGTATAGGCACAAATGGTAGGTCAATTCAAATAGATCATAAACATTTAACATTTAACTTGTTGGTTTAAAGCTATGCATGGGATACGTCTGCAGTTATGAGAGTAAGACAACTAATAAAATATTTACTCATGTTAAGAATAAATAAATAAATAAAGTGATAATCATTCTTTTAAGCCACAAAATTAAATGCTTCTGAATTCCTTGCCAAAGAATTCAAATTTTGCCTTGCAAAACTGTTATTATGAACAAATGAACAATGAGACATCATCATTAATAAAAAGGTAAAATGAAACATTCAGGTTCTGATGAAAACAGGGGAGAAAGCTTTCTTTTATAATATGTGCTTGGATTAGAAATGTGCCATAGAAAGGGAAAGGGAGAAATTAGATTCTCCCTTGAAGTATTAAGACATACCTCCTAGTCATTACAGTGGGAACTAAAGCAGTTTTTATTTAACCAAAGTATCATGGGAAGATTCCAAATGTGTAAATTCTTAAAAACACCGAGTAAAATTCTTTGAACATTCTTAAAAGACAGGAAAGAATAATGCAGCAGAGAACCTGGAGAGTAAAAGAGATAAATTACTTTTCTTATATGCTGTTTAGGGTTTATGATCTGTAAATATTATTATATGTGATCTAAACTCTATAATCAAAATCCACATTTTCAGAAACAAAGATTTTGCATAATTGTGGCAATTACCAGCCTCATTGGACTTTTTAACTTCTTTGCTTTATCTGTTGCCTTATCTATTCCACTGAGCTCCTGGGATGAAAGCCAGCTGTGTCTGCTATATGCTCCTACCAGTCATCGGGGGAAGTGGGGATCTTAACTGATGGAGGTCTTAATGAATCCTGGTTGCACAGTACTATTTATCCTCCATCCAACAGCTTCAGAATTGCTTTCATTGCCTAATAGGTAGGATTTCAGGATATATTTTGCAAAATCTGTTCTTCAGGCAATGATTAAAAATTGTCAGGAAATCGATGTATAATGCACAGGTCATGATTATTCTTAACTTAATTTGTCACCTTTCAATACTAGATCAGGAATAAAGCAATAACAGACACTTAATCTGAAAGACAGCTAGCAGGCATCTAGAGAGAAAGGAGGCATAGAAGGCAAGGTGGAAGGATGGAGAGAAGAGATACATGAGGAAGGGAAGAAGGAAGGGAAGAAGGAATAGAGGAAGAAAAGAATAAAAGGAAAGATAACGGAAAGAGGGAGAGAGGGAAAGAGAAATGGAAGGAGGAATTCAGGAAGGAATTCAGGAAGGAAGGAAGGAAGTGGCGGAAGGAAGGAAGTGGCGGAAGGAAGGAAGTGGCGGAAGGAAGGAAGGAAGGAAGGAAGGAAGGAAGGAAGGAAGGAAGGGCGGGCGGGCTGTATTAACTGGGCATTTTATTGTTCAAAACACTCAAAATATGGTCTCCTTTCTTAAAGGAAAAAAACCAAAGAAATATATGTTATTTTCAATTTATTGGGTCAAGATTTAAGTATTCTGTCATATTTTAAAGAAGTGTCCTTAAATGTCATGCTTGACTTGTTCATGTCTGTCATACATCTGGCACCCAACCGGAAAATCTATTGTTATGGAGGTGGACTGAATTAGGTCTTTTTGTCAAGGTGCAAAGAAATTAAAGCTGCTCCTATAAAAATGTTATTTTTTTCCTAAAATTGATTCTTCATTGCTTCCCCGGCTCACTGCATAACATTATAGGATTTTATTATACTGTAAAATGTGCTGATATTAAAAAAATATAGATTGTAGTCACACAGTAATAAAGACACCCTCATTAGTATTCAGATTAATTTTATAATTAAAGTCAATATCCTTTCTGTGAATGTCCAAATGATAAGTGCAATTATAAAGATTACATTAATTTCATGAACATCTGTGCAAAATTCATAACATCATGCCAACCTGGTGTTTTGCCAGCTTCTTGCTTTTGAGAGTGATTAAAGGATAAATATAGGAAAATACTTTGTTTAGGTAAATATATGTGCCTTTTAAAATACACAAAAGGGATGGGAAGTGTAACTCAGTTTAGAAATGGGCAAACTGATCCAGATCTGAGTGCTGAAATTGATCCTTTGAAGTGTACTTGGTGCTACAGAATGCCATAATAATTCATTATAGGAGATTATTACCCTGTACAAGACAGACAAACATGGTAGACTGCACAAGTGAATTTACAGTCTTGGAATGAATCCTGCTTTCCTTAGAAAGCTCAAAATGAGCTTTTGAGAATATTGAAAGAATGGATTCTTTCCACAGTCTGTAAATAGGAAAAAAGCTGCAATATATTTAGTCCACAGAGTCAATTACCTGGAATTGCAAATTTGGCCTTGATAAACTGGAAGATTGTTGATTCATAGAGCTACTCTTAATTTCCAGGTCCATACATGAAAAATTTGTCTTACAGCTATCATTAGGAATGTTTCCTTTCCAGTTTATGCTTAGCTGTTTGCTGCTGTTTTGTAGGCTCCGGTGCTTGAAGAGCCACTGCATGGTACTGAAAGATAATGGCATGGGACACCAAAAGGAAGCCACTGCTGCTGTGACAGGAGAAGCCAGGTGAGGTTCTTGGGAGGATCTCATGTTAAGTTAATCACCTATTTTTACAATATTAAAATCTCTGATTTGGTACATAGAGTCATTTGTCCTTTGGTCCACATTTTATCCTTTAACTTCAGCATGGCAGCTTGGATTGCTAGAATTATCTTAACACAGATCTGCCTTGCATTACAAAAAGACAAGCTTATAGGCCATACTTTACCTGTATGAGGTACTCTGAGACATCACCATTAGCTGAATATGAAGACTTTAAAGCAAAGCCATGATAACTAAGTTTGCCTTTACTCATTTTGCTGTCTGCTTAAGTAAAACCACACCAAAACATTGCTAAAATGAAAACGGATATTTCCTGACAACATAATTCAGTCAAGAATAGAGCTCAGAAGACTAATTTATTGAAAACGTATGAAAGATCTTCCTTATACATATTCCCCTAGAGGATGTTTTTTTTGTGAAGTTACTTCTCTACTTTTCAAGATGTGCTTTAGCTATGATATCCCACAGAATTTACAGTTTTAATCACAGGGATGAAGAACTGAATTGAAATTTTTGATTTAATGTAATTCATCATTCAAAAGACACTGCCATTTTCTTATATAATATTTTATTTGTATAGTAATACTTCAAACAATTTTGTTCCATGTTAATATTTTTCTTTCTTTCATGTATTTTGTTTAATTTCTTTTTCTCTGAAGTAATAACATTGGCAAAATAAAGTGTGTAATAGCTCTGTCTGTCGTGAAACCTGTTAGTGCACAGAGTGTAAACTGAAAGACAGTAATGAATCCTCTGAACCTTTAAAGTCTCAAAAAGATTGCTGCACGTGCACATTAAATTCATGTGTTGAAAGGCCTTGTGATTTTATGTTGAATAAAATGTCCATTCATATGCAGTAGCTGTTTTTCTTAACAAGATGACTTTTGTACCTTTCCTACTAAAGGCTTAAATTTTAAGTGCATCTATGAGTTATAAGGGTGTAGAAGATAATTTGAAACAGGTAATTTTTCATTTTTTTTCTGTTTAAGCAGCTTCCAGCCAGCAACTGCATTGGTTTTAACTTCTTGGAACATCACACTTGTCATACAATAAAAAAATTATTCAAGCTATGTCCAAATTAAAGCAGGGTTTAATGCAATAGTAGCAGACTATCTGAGCTACGCAGCTTACAGAGTTTTTTCAGATGTTCTCTACCTCATTCTTGTTGTAGTGCAGATGCTTAACATTTAAAAAATAGATAGGTACAAAACAAAACCCTGTACTCCTGACTGCAATACATTCCAACCATCTGGTGGAATACATCAAACATTTAAGCATGCATAGCAATATCACACAATGTGACAGAAGGAAAAAAAGGGTATAAGAATGCCATTCCTTTGAAAATACCTTTCTATATGGTATAATTCAACTGTCATTGAAGTAAGTGATAAAGCCAGTATTGAATTTCATATGACATAGGTTTTTCATAGAGCAGATATTCTTGACAATGCACTTCAGAAATGTGGAAATGAAACTTCAGGAGAAAATATTTCAAGTTTTTATATGTTTGCAACTGTGTAAATCACTGAAAATACTGAGGACCCATTATAACAATGCAACTTTATGTAGCTACACAGCACTAATCTTTAAGTTGAAGTAACCTAGTTGTTCATCATACTAATTTCCTTATTGTATTCCTACATATGCCTGTCCTTTCACAAACTCAAGGTTAATCCTGAAAAGCATCTCCAACATCACTCTACACACTAGCACCATGGGTCTTAAATATCGGTTCTTACACATTAGCACTACTTTCTGTCATATTCTGTTCCACTAAAAATTAGAATAGTATTCACATAAGTTAACTTTTGTCCTGGATATCAGTTGTGATCTCATTACTAAATTTTTCAGAGAGATGCCTCTGCCTGAATTAAGGTACAAATGAGACCATAAGCTCAAGTCAATAGTATGGATTTTATTTAACAGTGAGTTAGAGAAAGAGAGAGAGAAAGAAATAGAAAAAGGGATCGGGGGATGGGAGAGGGAGAGGAGGCAGAGAGAAAGAGAGTGACAGAGAGAAAATATCACAACTGTGTGGATCCCTATGATGTCCTGTTGATCCTCTTCTTCTGCTCTTCTTGGGGGTGACTGTCCTGAGCATAGAGTTCAATGGATTAATGCATGTTTTGGCCAGGTGGGAATGCCCAGGTACCTCCTCTGGCCGATGCACAAATTTGTTACTGTCTCTTTTACCAGACACTGAATCTGTTGCATCCCTTTACATCATGTGCAGTCGTCTGGCCCAAGGCCTCAGGAATTACAATTGGAATAAAGTGTTCCAGCTGGTATTAGCTTGAAAAAGAACTGAATAGGGAACAGCATTTTGTTAAAGTATACTTTTAATTGTTTAGGCTTATAACTTGCAAGTTAGAAGTGTCTCTTGAACAGATATAAACTCAGATCTTGAAAATATATTAACACATGTATAGCTGCAGGTGCACATGAACCTTATTCCCTTCACTGGGACTGATCACATTGCATTTTGATATCAAAATTAGTTACCTTTGATTCTTTCTTTGGTTTTAAGG
Source organism: Petroica traversi (assembly GCA_025920805.1). Classification (NCBI taxonomy): domain Eukaryota; kingdom Metazoa; phylum Chordata; class Aves; order Passeriformes; family Petroicidae; genus Petroica; species Petroica traversi. Next base: position 17,246,307 of record JAHLSL010000017.1, read on the forward strand.
GAGAGCTGAAACTTTGCAGCATAATTGGAACTTTTTGAGGAGACTGAAAATGCTCAGGGTGGTTTGAAAAGGCTTACTGCATATACACGACACTCATATTGTGTCCCAAGTTTATAAAACATGGATCATTATTAATTCACAGCTATTATACCATTGATCGTTGATACAGAGCTATAAATGTAAAGTTTTGATAAAATGGACAACAATTCCATAGTTGTTATAGCCTGTTCTCTTTCAATTGCTTTTTTAATAAGTCCAGCATTATGAATCCACCTGTTATACATAATAATGCAAATACACTAATAATAATATGCAATTACACTAAAGTAGTATAAAGTAATATTCTGGGAACTTGGTTAACACAGCCAGTACTACCAATTCCAGCTCTTCCTAATCCAAAAGATGCCTTTTTATGACTCTGAAGGGAAAAGCAAAAATTTTGGGGTTTTATTTTCTAGTTTTGCACATTTTGTTATAGATTGCTACTGATTTCACTCTGTGAGTGGTGCCACTGCACAAACTTGTGTAGTCCTTCATAAAGTACAATCTACTCCAGCCAAAAATAAAGCAGAAGCCTGAAGCCGTAATATTAGCCAAAACTGAAAATCAGATTCTACATTTGTAATATTTTCACTTGTAAAATGAATACTTTAAAATGTAACTCTGTCAAAATAGAGCCAGAATTTTATCAGTGCTTCATAAACTTTGTATAATCTAGAAAGAGAAGTAAGATATGTCCTAGCTTCAACAAGCATGACCCTTTCAGCCCAGCATGACAACATTGACAACAAATTCACTACAAATTCCTCATGCTATCCATAAAAAAACTATGCTTCACTCCACACTTTGAAAATAACTACAAGCACAAATTTGCCAATGAATATCTTATCTGCATGAAAACATATTATGCAAGAGATTAAATATCAATTAATTAAATACAAGCACATTTTGGCAATTTTAAAGTTGTGAACGTCTACTCTTATGAATGTTGTATTAAATATTTGATTTCTTTTTTTTTATTCCACAGGAATTTTCAATCACATTTTACATAGATGAGCTAATGGATTGGCTTGAGACAATGGACCAGAATGAAAATGGGTAACTAACTGGACCTTCACAATTGAGTATATGACTGCTTATTAAAGGTGGGAATTATGTCAAGAAATATCTTCTGCTATAGTGATTCAAGCTGAACAAAGACACAAATAGTTTCTGCTCCTCCAGTTCAAAATTATACTGGAAAGACTCTTGCAATAAAAATTGCCTTTACTACCAAAAGGATACTGATTACTGGTTAAGTGAGGTTTAAAACCCTGTGTATAAATTAACCTATTCCAAGATACCATTTTCCCCTGCCTTTTACAAATATTTACTCTGAGTGTTTTAGAGAAATTGATGATCTCAGAAGTGAAAATTTCCACCTTTAAGCATGGACTTTGAGAATTTACCTAGTGTGCTTTGGTACTGGACCTATACTAAATAATGACATTTGGTTCTGGCGCTTTGAAAGAACTGTGTGTGCTCTCACAGAACTTTTGGGTTTTTTTCAGAGACTGCAGGGGACCTGCAGACGTCACACAATCCTCTCTGATCACAACTTTTGTTTTCTTACATTCAAAATAATAAAGCGTGTAGGAGTTAAAATTGGTAACACATTTGTCATGTTACCTCAAATCCTTCTCTTATGTAAGGCCCTGGTGAACAATGAAAATAAGGAAGGCAGAGAGTTCATATGTACTTCTGACTGCCAGTGAGATAGATTTATTATAGAAAACTCCTGAGAGACCAATTAATATCACCAGGTTGTCAAAATAATATGTGTACCATGAAAAATACAGGCAGCCCATCGACACACAGTGAAAGTAAGGTCACTGAACACAAGAACACTAGGGGACAAATTTAGTTAGAAAGGAGTAAAAACTGAGCACTAATTAAGTGAATTGTGAAACACTCAAAATGGCAGATTGCTGCCTAGTCTTGAATTGCATTTTCTAAATATGCATTTTTTTTGTTAAAGTACCACAGTTAAACACTGGAAAGGCAAGATTAAATATTATTTCAACAAAGCTTGATCCCTCCTATCTGAGAGAGTGGTAAAAGTTCAGAAATGAAGATGATAAGTTTTAGCGTAGATGATTCAAGTAACACTTCATCGTTTTATATTACAAAAAACTTACTGTCAAATACAGACATTTCCAACATTTAATTGGGATCCCTGTTCTCTGTTCAGGTGATGCTGTTCAACTATGAATTATATTTATCAGTGGTGTAGGCCTATTATCTAGGTAAGTGAGGTTTGAGACTGGGGAGGGGAGTAAAAGGTTACTTGATATAATGATAACAAAATCATACGACTTATGATTTTACCTTTATCATTGTCTAAGTTATTTGAAGTGAAGACATTGGAGCAGTGTCTATACTGTGTTTAAGATCCTGAAACAGTAGATGGCAAAGCTAAATGTGTTCTCCGACTCATCTTCACAAACCCATTGTAAGCTCTGTAGAATAGCCATGAGTGGAGCAGTGTGCTCTGTGAGGGCAGATGGACTTTAACTGCACAGACTCCAGATGACCACGGTCCAGAGACGCTTCTACTGAGGAAAAAACCTAGATGGACTCCCAAACCATCTAACTGAAACTGGCATGCACATATCACAAGAATGAGCAGAAGCTCATACCTTGATGTGTGTTTTCCAATCACATCTGTGAAAAAAAAAAATGGCAAAAATGATAAATAAGGTTGCATACACAGAGCATCTCCTATGAAAAATATAAATCCAACAGTAAAGCTGACCTAGGTAGGTGGCATCTGGGAATAAAAAAACCTTTCCAAATTGTTTACATGGTTGAAGGTTTTGACATAAGTTTGACTTAAGTTTCTATTTATTGTATTTTGACTGTAATTTTTCTGCTTCCTAATTAATAACAGAAGTTTTTAACAGATTGGAATGTTATGAGAAAAAATGCATTAATTCTTTGGATTTGATTTTATTTTATTTTAATAGCATTTTGTATATACAAGCCTAAGTCTTCATGAAGCAAGGTTGTTTGTTTGTTTGTTTGTTATCATATAGGGTATTAAATTTCAGTATTATAGCACCTAAACACTTAAAATCAAAATGTTGTGTGACTCCAGTGTGACCTTAAAATGGGCATTTTTGTGAGAGAGACAGTTTTGCAGCAACCTATCCCTTTATGATGAGTAAAGTTTTATTGAAGCAGAGCTAAATAGGAGTAAAATATGCTGAGACAAAGGCTATCTGAAGGTAAACATCTTCTCCTCAAATAACTGGTAATTGATGTGAGTATAATAGCACTTAAAGTTGTCAGAGACATTCATTAACCTTTGCAATGAAGGGTGAATACTGCCCAAAATATTTAGGTATCCGTTAATACATAAACAAATAACCTCATGTTTCTGTGTGCATGTAGAAAATCAACTTTTCTTAAAGTTTTATCTCTATATCTACTCTAAAAAATTGTTTTGAGAACATAGAATCAGCTATCTGGTGAAATGTCTGTAATTCTGCAAAACTGAGATAAATATATATCAGTGATTTATGATTCAGGGTAATTTATTTTCCACTACGGTATAAAGAAAAAAATTGCTAGATGGCCATATACATAAACTGTATTTAGGGAAAGGAAAATGGCTTTTATAAAGAGAAGTCCATTCTCACAACTCCTGAGCTTTCTAGAATGCACATCAAATATATGAGTAAGGATAATATGACTAATAAAGTCTTGGTTTACAAGAAGATTTTGACAAAGTTCCTCACCAAAGGCTTTTAAGAAGGCATTCAAGATGTAAGAATAATTGCAATTGGTTGCTCAAATCACTGATTTAGAAAAGCAGAATCTCATAAACGGTCAGCTTTTGCTGTGAAAGGAGATCATGCATTGAGTTCTGTAGCAAACTGGGCTGCAATCTGAATCATTCAACGTCTAAATGGCAAGAAAATTGAAGTGAAAAGATTGTTGATGACATACAGGGATGAGAGCTGGTTCTGAACAACTTCAGGAGGACTAAAAATTGAGTAGTTGGGGATATAATTATGTCGAATTATATAAAATGACACTTTCAAAAATAATATTAAATTAAAAAATAATATTAAGGACTTTAAATAACTTCTATTGTTAAGAATCAAAAACTCAGTAGTATGAAACTGTTAACTTAATATGTAGTACCGGTCAAAAAACTGCAAAATTATTAAGAAATTAATTCTCATAAAAATGGAAAATACTGTAATATAGATTAGCATATCCTTGGTTTATTCGTATATTGAATACAGACTTTATTTCTGCCTCTGAATATTAACAAAATATGTAGAAGAATAGGAAGAAATTCAGATAAACATAATGATGATATTCAAAGACATGAAATATCTTCGATTTAAGAAAAAAAGTATGTAATATTCTTATCATGAAGTTGTCTTCATTCTGCTAAAAAAAGACAACAAATTAAGATTACTTCAGAGGCCTACAAAGTCAGGCAAGGTAGGAAAAGAATATTATGGATTAAATATTTGTAACAGTATAGGAACAAATGTTAAGTGATGACAGTAGGAACTTGGTTCATGAAAGGAAAAAAAGCCAATACTTCTCAGTAGAGGTAGATGTCCTGGGGAATTCTTAGCCTTCTGAGTGCTGAAGTATGGGCTAAAAGATCTCAAAGACCAGAGTCTTCCCTAGTCATCAATTTAGAACTACTTTTCTTAATGGTTGTCACCTTAGACATAATTCTTTTCTTAGCATAATTGAAGGATCTTCCTGATGGGAGCAGGCAAAAAGGTGACTTGGTTATAATGCAAAAATCACTGACAGAAAAGTCTGCTAAAACTCTGAGAGAAGAAGATGCCTCCAGCCTGGAAACTGCCAGAGAGATGCTATACTGAGGATCTGGCCTGGGAACTAGAGGAATCCTTAAGATCTGGAGGTCATTTCCTTGAAGACAAGACACCATCAATAGAGGGAAATACAAAAAAATTGCACCAGGAAGTTATAGATTCATAGCATACTCTGGGTTGGAAGGGATATCTAAAGGCCATCTAATCCAACTGTCCTCACAATGAGCAGGGACCTCTTCAACAAGATCTGGTTATTCAGAGCCCCGTCCTACATGACCTTGAATGCTTCCAGGGATGAGGTATTCAACACTCCTCTGGGAAACCTGTTCCTATGTTTCATCATCCTCATTGTAAAAAATTTCTTCCTTATATCTGGTTTAAATACATTCTCCTCTTGTTTAAAACCATTACCTTTTTCCCTATTACTGCAGACTCTGTAAGTTACCATCTGAAAAAGTGATAAATTATAAATATATATATAAATGAGACGAGACAGAATGCAACAAAACTGATCAATCATTGTCAGATGATATACAAGATTTTTTATTTTTATGATGTTAATTTTTATTTTACACAAATTTCTGGTATTGTTAAAAATTTTACTAGAAGATTACAATTATTTTAAAGCCCATTGAAATCAGTGGAGGGTTTTCTATTGTCTTCAGTGAAATTTAGAATGAATGTCTTGTCTTGATAAAAATATCAGTTAAATTTAAAAATTAAAAATTATTTAAATAATATTGGTGCCTTTTTTATTTTATTTGTTTTTCTACTCTGGTCTCAAACTAAAGAAAAAGTTTTTCGTGGATATGACAATGACTGTATTAATTACCAATTATTTAGGAACAAAAAGCTTTTTGATACACGGGCCAAATCAGAAACTGACATTTGAACTGTTTATAAATTGTAACGCTGGCCTGCTTTTATAGATTAACCACTTGCACTAGTGTTCTCTTTTTATTTTGTTTCTTAGTAAAGATTTACTGTTCATCTGATTTATATTTTTCTCTCTGTGAAAGAAGCAGCCACAAATTAGTGATGGAAATATTAATGAAATTATGGCAGTACCTATTAACATTCCTCTTCCCTGAAAATTCTTCTTCTCCTGAAGCACAGCCTTTAAAGGGATCTCTCAAGTTCTGTTTTCTGATTTAAGACAGAACTGTAAATAGTTAAAAACAAATAAAGTTTGCAATTGAAAAAACATTCGGATATCTTCTATTTCTTGTAACTGCTAGAAATAATGACTAGAGATTATTATGTAGGGAAAGGGAATCTGAATTTGTAATTAGACTGAGATGAACCTCAGTAGTAGATTACATAAAATGTAGGTTATTTATCTCAACTTCCAAAAGCAACAGAGGTCTGACTGGTCTTGGTTACCAGTAGATTGACTTGGTAAAGTAGTATATAACTAGACCTCTTGTATTTTATCAAAATAAGTGAAGGACTCAATAAAAACTGCTTAGTTTTAATAAACATGCTCTGGACTGTCTTCAGTTTCATTTCTTAAGAGGAAACACCGGCAGGACAATACCCAGTGGTTTATGATTGAAGCCCTACCTGAAGAGAAGCCAACAAGAGACTGCTGTCTTTGGGAAGTGAGTTCATATGGCCCCAAAAGCCAGGAGTAACTCCTCTGTCTAGATTGTCACCAGAACTGTTCCTTTGTCTGGGTAGCCATGGCACTTGTTCCATCTCCACTGTCACATCTACTTTCTGTTTTATTCTCTGTTCAGTTTTTTTTCTAATTATTTTTGTCAATTTTCTTGTAATGTCTTTTTACCCATGATCCTCCTTTCCCCTTTTCATTTTTTAATTTCTGTTTTATCTATCTGTTATGATTATTTCTAGAAGCAGTACTTTGAAATGCTGATTTATCTCAGCAGAAGAAAGTCATGTTAACTTTTCAGATTCAATAGCTTTTAAACAGTGGTATAAATTTCTTCAGGAATGCTCTACTTTGTTCCTAATTCAAATTCAGGTTGCCATTTATCTTTCTGAAAATTAGGTGTGTGCAGTTACCCTGTCTACAAATATTTTTTTGTATGTAATGGAATACATTTGAAATTCTAAGAAAAATGTTGTACCTCTATTCCTCAAAAATCAATCAGGTAAAATATTTTGTGGTAGGTTATGTGTCAAAATCTCACCCTCAAAAGAACACAGAGAGACAATGACAGGTGCAGGAGCTCTGACTACTTGCAGGGCCATCACAGGGACTCATTTAAGGCCCATCTCCACAAACTCAGGAAAGCACAGGAGCAAAATCGAAGGTAGAAAACAAAAACTAAGGACTCAGATGAAGGAGTACTCTACTCAGACTCCTCCCAAAAGGTGTCAAAGGGAAAGGAAGAATCGATAGTATTGATTGATTTGAAAAATGGCAAGAGTAAATGCTTCTTTAATTGAATAAAACATTCATTTATTCCAGTCTTGAAGTGGAAGGGAATGCTTACGGGCTTTGAATTTTATGTAAATCTCATAGAAAAAAATCCCCCAAAACTCTTGGGCCATTTACAGCCTCTGTTCAGCTTATTAGACCATGGATAAATAGTTCGGACAATTCAGGGATTTTGTGCTTCTTGTGTAAGGTTTCAAGAACAGCTTCATATAAGATGCCTTAAAACTAGCAGAGCAAAAGCTTCACTGAAAAAGTCTTCTAAGTCAAGAAATCCTGCAAATGACAAAACCTACGCCTTAAAATAAATTTGGTTTCCCTCTGGCTCACAACAGAGGATGAAGGATAAGGTCTTTTTCAAAACTTAATGCACTTTAGTACATTTTAAAAGGACGTTGAACTATTTTTTAATTTAATTAATGAAAACTATTATTTGCTAGTTCCTTGAAAATTGCTCCTTAGTTAAAGGATAAATCGCAAGAGTTCATAGTGCTATGAAAGATTCTAAAAGTATGAAAGTTCTCTTTTGCTCTGCAGTTTAGAATCTCCACCAGGAAGAATCATTAAAAATTCTAACCTTGTTATAAAAAGTGGTAGACAAATGATCCTTTTACAGCCTGATTAGGTACAGCACTTCATGTTCATCTTGCAAAACTCTTAATTTTCACAGTCTCTTCAACTAATTTGTCTAATAGAAAAAGATTGGATATCCTTTGCTATCCTTCTGCATTTTCAGTTATTTATATTATTAATCAGATGACTATCACATTAAAATGATCATTCAAAAAAATGTAAAGCTTTTTATTGTGTGGCTTCAGCTGCATACTGCTAAATTTCTTTAACTTTTTCTTATCAAAAGAAAATTTTAGGGTTACAGATATTCTGAAAAATATTGTGCAATATTGTGTACTTTCATTATTCTACTTTTGCACATGGATAAATCGGAGCAGTCCACTCTTTTTCATTAATAGAGTATCATGCTCAACTGGAACTTAATGGAAGAATGGTAAATATTCTTTATTGATTATATAAAGACACTTCCAGCCTTTGATGGCCTCTTGTATTAAAAAAAAAAAAAAAAAACCCAAAAAACCCAAACAAAAAAACCCAAACAAAAAACAAACAACCAAAAAATCTGCTTGTTTCAAGGATTTCACCATGTAAAATAGTACTGAATACAATTCTGAGGAAAAAAAATGGCAAGAAGGAAGCAAAGTGTTTTGATGCTTGGAAAGAAACATCAAATTTCTAGTCAATCATAAGCAGAATTTATATTTTTTTTACCCTAGTTGAACATTAATGGCTTAGTGCATATTCTGTTGCTCCCACCTCCAGCATAAATGTTGTGGAGAACATAAAAGTTACATGTCACTCCAGCAATGAGAAATGTATGAGGCAGATAGAACACCCACCCTCTTTTCTAAACAAATGAAATATATTGTACTATAACATCCAGGATATGAAGTATTTGAAAACTTAAAAGAAATTCCATTTGTCATAACAGTACTCTCCATGGCACTATTGTAATTGTTTAGGTTCTGAAGAAGGATAGGAACTAATACGCATTATATAAGTCCATTCAATCATCTCTTTTACCAACATTTGCCCACAGTAACACAACCAAGTTACCATTAGTAGGGTTCTGTAACTGGTTACTTTTTCTACTCAATGGAACCCCCTCCTGCCCTTAGCAACGCCCCATTACTCCTGGGTCACCTAATCCATTCTTTAAAATGTCTCTCTGAATTTGAGAGGCTTTCATTCCTATCTTATCTTCTTTGCTGTATGTCTCATTCCCAAGTATTGATGTATTCTCACAAAATATTGACAGGGAAACATAGAAAACAACTCAAAATCAGCCAATCCCTTGACCATAACTGAGATCATAGTAAAGGACATTGTCATATTCATCTTTCACTGAGTGATAGCCAGTACAGATGAATTTTTGGAAGTGTTATTTTACTTTTATAATGCTGAGATTCCTTGAGTTTCCTGACCACTGAATTAAGTCAGTCCTGTCCATTTAATTGAATGAACTGTCCATTTAACTAATGAACCAGGATTCCCTCTGTTCAGTATAAAAAGTCATATAACTGATGCAGCAAGTCCAGATAAGGCCACTAAATTATCAAAGGGCTGGAGCACCTCTCCAATGAAGGCAGATTGAGAGAGCTGTGGTTTCTCAGACTGGAGAGAAAAGACTTCCTGGAGACCTTACAGCAACTTTCCAGTTCCTAAAGGGGGCCTATAAGAAAGATGGAGAACTACTTTTTACGAAACCGTGTAGCAATAGCACAAGGGGGAATGTCCTAATCTGAAAAACGGTAGGTTTAGATTAAGTATTAGGAAGAAATTCTTTCTTGTGAGAGTGGTGAGGAACAGGAACAAGTTGTTCACAGAAGTTGTGGATGCTCCATCCCTTGAAGTGTTCAAGTCCAAGTCGGATGGATGGTGGAAGGTGTCCCTGTCCATGGCAGAGAAATTGGAACTAAATGATTTTAGAAGGATCTATGATTCAATGAGTCTATAACTTTGTTTTCAATATAACATTTCTGAAAATTTATCTGGCAGAATTAAATGAGGAAAATCAAAATGAGGTCATAAAGAGGGAAACTTTCTTCATTTAAAAAATGTGTTTGAATTAATTTTTCCTTCCTAAAGTTATTTTTCCACCAGTTATATACATGGGAATGATCTTACGGCTTTCATGATTGAATATATTACACTATTAATATTTTTTTAATTACATTTAAACTCTTGTTGCTTGGTTCTTAAAGATATCACAGGAGGTCAGTACAGGTTCTTAAAAATCCACAGATAATCATCAAAATAACTGAGCAGTCTTCTAAGAAAAATCTTAGAGTAACAGACAGAAGCTTATGAGCATTTAAAAATTTAGGCTGAAATAAAATGCAGGCTGACTTTAGGCATTCCTTTCCAAATATTTCCATTTTTAATCTTACCCATCACCTTCCTTCTCCTCCACTCTTCTTGCACTTGATCAGTCCCTATCTAACTGGGAGGGAAATGAATTAGAAATTGTTCTGACTGAATAGTGAGCACTGCAAGACATAAACTTTATAATAAAATTCAGGTGAAAATAAAGCTTTGGTCACTCCAGAGGAGAAGAAAAGCAGAAAAGGGAGAATTATGAAATTGAAGTCAGACTTTAACTGTCTACTTAAAATTTATATTAGGTATCTAATCTTTCTTTGAAAATGACCCCGCATAAGTATTTGCAATTTTTCAGATTGTGAAGACTTTCAAACCTAAGAGTCCTTTTCAAGGACTTTTCATTTTCATTTAGTATTCACATTATAAGGCATTTATTTTCTCTCCAGCTATAGATCTTTACAGCTGTACAGCTCTCAAAAAAGATGATTCAACAGTGAACCTAGAAGTGCTGAGTTGTAAATGTAACTGTAGCACTATTTTATTCAACGCAGAAAGTTCAGTCTGCTCTTACATATTTTCCTCTAGAGAGGTCACTAAAATTTTTGCATCTGCTCCTGTAACAAAGCTCCATTGATGTAATAATTGCATTAATATTACGAAAATTTACGTGTGACTAAACATCATAATATCTTCAATTTTTTTGACAGATGACCAAAAAAGAAGGAAAAATTCAGTAATACCATTAAATAGTTCTGAAAATTATTGCATTGACAGGAACTTAATTGTAGTATTTGTATCAGATAATAAGTTAATGCTTAAAGGTAAGTAGATAATATTGCAAATTTAAGTGACCCAGCGTCTGACTCATTTAACTGAGCTAATTTATGACATTAATTTGAAAAAAAAAATTCCATATTTGCTCAGAAACATCTTTCAAATATGTCACTCAATACATCAAAATTAAAATCTTTGTCTTTTCACATGCAATTGTCAAAGTTTTTGCTTACTCACAAACGGATCTAGTTGTGGCAGTTGATTTTTCCAATTAAAATGTCTGTATTTCCTAAGTAGGACATTTGTAATCCAACAACTAAACATCCTGTATGCAGATCCATAATTAAAGCCTCTTGTGCATATATCAAAATTGCCTGGTAGTATGATAATGTAGACTAGAGTTCTCTTGAAAAGTAATACAGTATACTATTTTAAATTTCAATCCCTTCTGTTTCTTTCTTTTTTCTTCTGTTAGTAAAAAGCAGTCACCTTATAGTTTCAGCTAAAGTTCTTTCTCCTATAAGTGACTTAGACTGTAGCGTATGAAGACATTCACTTTTATTTCCTCTATTGGTAACATTGGATACAAGATCTCAGGACAAAAATTTTGCTTTAAGTGCAAAATTCTAGTCAGCAGTACAGTAAGTGTTATCTTTGTACTATCATTTTTGAAATAATATTGATTAATAAATGCTAAAAAAAATCTATAATAAAGTTGACTCAATCTTACATTTTCATTAATTAATTTGCAATACACTAATAAAGTTTTTCTATTCACATAACCTAACCTAATGATCTTCAGGAAAAGCAGCTACCTAATCTCAATTGTCTCAATCTAATTATTGGCATCTTCCACTGAAAAGTGTTTCACTGGTTGTTTGGGATATAAGTAGGAAGCTTATTACTTTGAGAAATTGTTCAATGTGATAGAAAATAGGATGTTTTTGACCTACCATAAGAATTTACTGTAATTTACGGAAATGTAATTTTAAAAACATGACAAAAAACATACATGTCTTTAGAATTACTTGTCATGAAACAAAAAAAAATCTCTGTCATAGCATTTTCTTTCTTGTAGCATTTCACTTGCGAAAGACCTACTATTAGCTCAATGGAGGAGGAAGCTTACTTTCATTAATGTCCATTTAGAATTTAAACTCTGAGGTGGTACCATGCTCTTTTAATGAACATGAATATTTATTGCTTGTCTTCAAAAATTAAAAGCAAATACAGATACTTTGAGTCAGTGTATAATAAAATGCCTGCTCACTGTGTTAAAATATGAAGAAGGGGTATACAGTTATAAATTTATTTACAGGATTAAGAGCAAGTTTTTTGCACTCTTTTAACCTCAGTAGAATTAAATTTCTCAAAAAGTTCTTAGCAATAAGAATATATCTATTAAAGCTATAAGGTAAAACTGTAGTACTCATCAACAGAGTTGTCAAGACCAAACTGTGTTATTTTTTTCCTGCCAGACTGGGTACCATGGCAACATCTGGTTAGGAGAAGCTGAAGAGATATTTGAAGGTTTGCAATTGTTAAAGTCATTGGTCTGTAACAGACATGTATTAATTGCAAGTGAATATGACAGCCCAGACCAGATTTCTGAACAGAAAGAAACAAAACATCAGCTTCCTTCGAGACTGAGGAACTGAACAAGAGATGAATAAAACGCTGTGGTGTCTGACTTCAAACCTGGTGTCATGCTTGTGTACTCATCATTTACAAGGGCTGGGGAAAAGGTGGAATTTTATTACTGCAAAAATATTTCCTGACAGAATTTTTTAAGATGTTGAAAAAACCCAGTTGCTTGACAGCTCTAAGAGGGCAAAAATTATACATTTCAAAATATCCCTAAAACCAATTGAGAGTTCCAATCAAGTGCAATCACAGTGATTTCATATGAAAAAAAGTTGTGGCATCATGGAAGTTTTCCTTAGATACTGCTGTCAAATTAGCTTCCAGAAAGAATCATTACTTAAACCTGGCATGTATTTTTAGGGGAGTTATGATGGAAAGCTATATATTTTTTCTACAAATATGCAATCAGAAAAGCTGTTAAATATGTTTGAATGGACAACAAACATTTTAATACTGATCTTAAATTCTGTACCTATCGTAAATGCAGGCTGCAAACTACAACCTTCAACCATGTAAGAATGCTTCCTGCTGACTTTGTGTCAGTATTTCAAAGTGAGAATGTTTTCATGCTTTATTGGAATGACAGTATGCAGGAAGCAGGTATCACTGACAACAGTTTGACTGCTTTTTCAAGTCAAAGAAAAATGCTTTCGGTTCTCAGAGCAAGCTGTTTATCCTATGCTATGCCTTCTGTTATATGACAAATGCCAACTTTACTTCTGTTTACATAATAAAGAGAATTTGAACTGAATTAGATAAAGTTAATCATGGTGAAGAGAACCTGTGAATAACTTCCATGCTTCCTAATTCTGTGTTAAGAGTAAATGAGCCTGTTTAAAGGCATTGCAGTCTAAGCCCAGCTGACAACTATGAACTACATAGCTCTTCACTCACCCCACACCACCCACGGTGGTATGGGGAGGACAATCCAAAAAAAAAACCCAAGAAGATAAAACCAAGAAGATTTTAGTAAGTGAAAAAAAAATTTAAATTACTATTAATAGTAATGAAAAGGAAGACAAAGAGAGAGAGAATCACAAGCCAAGACAGATGAATGATGCACAATAGAGTTGCTCACCACCTGCTCACAGATGTCCAACCCTTTCCCAAGCAGTGATCGATCCCTCCAGTTTATATATTGAATATACCATTCTGTAACATGTCCTATCCCTTTGGCTAGTTCAGGTCAGCTGTCCTGGCCATGCTCCATCCCAGCTTGTGCATCTTCTCACTGGCACAACACAGGTCACTGAAAAGTCCTTGATTTAAAGTAAGCACTACTTAGCAACCACTAAACTATCAGTGCTTTATCAACATTAATTTCATACTGAATACAAAACACAGACCCATATCAGCTTCCAGGAAGAAGATTAACTCAATCCCAGCAAAAACCAGGTCACGGTAATAGGAAAGCAGGTCAGTGTCACAGAGAGAAGGGAGTTAGGCTGGAGTTTGGGAAACTGAAAGAGGTTCTGTTCTCTTCCTGAGGGAACTGCAAAAATTCTCTTATGCTAAATTTTCCAGTGCCAAGACCAAAGACTAGGCTCCTGGCCATCACAACAGAATCCACAGCCCTAGGCAGCCCAGTCCATAGACAGAGTGAGATCTGAAGAATTTCTTCCAATATATCTGAGAAATTGTTCAGAGGACCTAAATATAATGGCTAACAATGACTCTAGATCACAGGTCCAGTTTTAAGTGATTTTTAAAGTCCTGATGGAAAACATATCTTTTTGATATTTATCTTTTTTTTTTATAGCAACCAGTCCATAAAAGGGTTTTATGATATATTAGCTCCTACAAAATGTGATGCTTTAAAAGAGACTCACAGATCTGAAGTAAAACTGAGTTTTGAGGGCTAGGGATCCCAGATGCAGGCCTCAGGTATTGAATAACCTTTACAATGGAATTAGATGGCCAGAATAAAATTACATAAGAAGTACAAACATCATGTTTTCTGTTTCTTAAAAATACGCATTTAATGCCAGATATTTTAGGCCAAAAAATTATAGCAAATTTTTATTTTAATAGAAAGCTAAGTACTTGATCACAAACCTAAGAGGAAAAATGAGACAATAAGAACAGTTCCAGATTATATTCAGTTCTGAAACTTTCTTACCTAACTGTTACTTGAGTCCATTCCCTTAATTTGATTTTCTACCTGATACCATAATGATATATGGATTTCTTTTTTTCTTCTCCTTTGGACTGCACTCCTCCTTTTAACGTCAATTCAGTTGATCAAGTATGGTAAAAATAGTTGTTCAGGGATTGCTTAGCAGCAGCCAGGTGACATTACTAGTCCTCTTCTGAGTCTGCTTCTTCAAAAATCTTTAACTGGGAAAGTAGAATACATACAAATCCAAATATGAAGCAACTGCTTCTTGGTTTAGGCAGACATAAAAGCAGCTGGTGTTTAGCTGTCAGTCCAGGAGCCTGCACAGTCACCAGCCCTGAGGCAGCTCTCAGAGAGTCATGGTTGAGCAGGCAGAATGAATCAGCAGGATGGGGATCAGGCTCGATGCCCTGGCAGAGGAATCTCCACCTTGCAGGGCTGCCTTTGCTGACAGCTCTATTGACACTTATGGCTGGTGCAATAACATTGAACCACAGAGTCAATTAGAGCTGCATACATTGGGGATTGAGTAATTTGCAAAGGATCTGAGTCAATTAAATTGCAATTACATCACATGAAATTGTGGTGGATAGAATTCAGATACTTATCCTTGAATAGGACTTATTCATTACTCTCAAATGTCTGAGACATACAGAACTGTTTGTTGAATGATTATGCTTCATTTCTTTACAGAAGTTAGTGGGTATACCAAAAAGTATTCTGAATGTTTTATTTGATGATATTCCTAGAAAAAGATCATTGTTGTTCTTATAATGGCAGATATAGTTGAAGATAAGATTTCCCCATTTCAGAGATGATAATGTACACTGAAAAATGTAAAAAGTTTAAATTGGTTTTGGAATGTAGTCCAACTTCTTTGTATCTTCATATTGTTCATCTTATTTATGAGAAGTTTGCATTCCAGTGATGCCAAATTTCAGTATGTATGAGATTTAACAGGAACAGCATTTAAAATTGATTTTTTTTAAGTGAAACAAGAACAGGTATTTTAGAATGTGCTTAAATTCAGTAGTATACCTTTATTTCACATATTTAGTCACTGAAACACACCATTGTATTTATAAAATGCAATATGTCTCATGTGCAGAATATTTTTTATACATTTCTAAAATTTTGAGCCCTGTTTTAAGAGACTTTTACAGGAAGAAAAAAACTTGTATAATCAGAAAAGCTTTTAAATAAACAAACCTAAGGCTTTTCTATTATTTCCAACTCTACTGGTTTGCCTAAAATAAAATTAGGGATATTAACTCCCTAAACCTATTAATTTTACTCCTTATATGACTAGCAACTCCTGGCTGTTTATTCATACCTGTAATAACCATTACTAAAGGATGTGTGACAAATCTTGAAGCCATTTCGAAAAAGGACAAGAAAGACAATTCAGGGACTAACAATCCATTCTGCTTCACCTCAGTCCCTGGGAAACACAGGAAATCCTTTTCCTGACTATTCCTGGGCCTGTGAAAAAAAAGAAAGTGACTGGGACTAGCCAGCTTGGATTTACCAAGGACAAGAACAGCAAATATCATCTACAGATATCTTGACTACAGAACTTTTGTCACAGTCTCCCACAGCATCCTTGTATCTCACTTTGGATGTTACTGTCAAGATGACCCTAGATGGAAAAGGAGCACATGGGCTATTGAATGGAACTAAACTGGATAAGAGAATAGTGGTTAAGTTTTCATATCCCATGTGAAAGCCTCTGTCCTGTAGGGTAGAAGAGTTCTACACTGTAACCTCTACTGTTTGTCAGGGACCTGGAGGTGGAGATAGAACATGCCCCCACCAAGATAACAGATGATGCCAGACTGGGTAGAAACAGGCATGCTGGACATGCTGGAGGAGAGAAAGCATTTCAAAGGCTCCTAAACGTGGTGCAAAAGTGATCTAGCAGAATGTTAACGTAATTCAAAAGATGCAAAGTACTATATGAGGAACAGGGTAGCTGCTCTCTGCATGAGTGTTGTCTAAGCACAACCAGCAGATCAAGGGAAGATATT
The DNA here is from genome assembly GCA_025920805.1 of Petroica traversi. Lineage (NCBI taxonomy): Eukaryota > Metazoa > Chordata > Aves > Passeriformes > Petroicidae > Petroica > Petroica traversi. The sequence continues at coordinate 17,263,011 of JAHLSL010000017.1, forward strand.
AGTGTCCCTTTTTAGATGATATCTGGAATTCTGTGACCAACACTGTGCAGCTCAGTTCCAGAAAGATGCTGATAAAAATGAATGACTTTAGCTGAGAACCACCAAGATGGTCAGAGGATAGAGCACAGAGTCTGTGTCAGGAAGAACTAAAGGAACTGGGATTATTAGTGTAGAGGACATAGAGCTAAATTCTAGCACTTTGGAAGAGGTTTCCATAAGAACACGTAGCCAGACTTTTTACAGAAACTCTATAGAATGCCATTAAGACACAACTATAAACACACCATGAATTGAAATGGGAGTTTCCCACTGGATTTAAGGGGAAAATTAAAAAAAAACCCAAAAAACTACAAAACAACAATCAGATGAGATAACTAAGCAATAATTAGACACTGGCAGGGGATATCTAGCAAGGCTGTGGAATCATCTTCCTGGGAGGTTCTCAGTGTCCAGGTAGAAAGAAATCTTGGTGATTTGATTGAGTTCAATTTAAAAAGTGCTTTGAGAATTTGATTAGATTTCATGGTGTCTCTTCCAACCTGAATAATCATACAGTTCACTGAGTGTATTGCAATTCAATCAACAATAATAAATTTAAAGCTTAGCATGTAAAGGCAATACATATTCTATCTCTATAGCTCATTTAGGTTTATTATCTGTCTTGAAATGTGAAATGTGAAGTCAATTATACTCATATAGATATGAAAAATTCTTAGCCAAACCTTTAACATTTATCCATTTATTATATTATATTCCTCTTTGTCATCCCTACCATCTTCATTGTTGTCACTAAACCTATTTGAAACACCACGGCTGGGTTCATTTTTACCATTTTTTAAACTATCAAACATTCACATCTGTTATTTCTGCCACTGGTCCTCCACTCTTCCTTTGTATAATGTTCATGTTTGTTTTGGATACTTTCAGAATGAAATTTATCTGTTAACTAAAACTTCAAAATGGTCATGCAACTAGAGAAATTAAATTACAGTCTTGTAATATTATAAAGAAAAAACCCAAACCACAACAAATCACCATGTGTACCTGGTAATAATAATATTCTAATCTCAACATTGACTAAAAACAAAGAGAGAAAGAGCAGAGAGAGAGAGAGGATCAGAGAGCTTTACCCTTACAAAAGAATTGCCTATCAGCTTTGTAAATGAGATAACTGAGAGCAAAATTTGGAAGGTTTTTGTGGCCCTATAAACTGCAAATAGCATTTGCCAGATGGCTATACAACACATTTTTATAAAAAATGTATATAAATTACTTTGGCAACTCCTAAACAGCACATAAAAGGTCTCTGTACAATAAGCTTCCCCCTCATTACACTTTAATCTGTCCCGGATTTAACTAATAAGTATGACAGAAACTATATCTAAAAAAATGTTCTTAAAAAGGTGAATAGTTATGCATAATGATGACCTTTACAATTAATAAATTAATTTCTCATCAGTCTTTTAAAAATTCACTTTCACTTGAAGATCTTTCTGTCCCAAAGGATCAGAATCTTATCCCAACTGTATCTTGAGGTTCAAGCCAACTGTTTTTCTGATGAATGTAATACATATTTGTTGTGCTTTCTGTTAGTAAATAGAAATAAATTTCTACCACCAGAGCTGCAACGTTTGTGAAATAAAGATCAGAAGAGAAGTTACACACCATCAAAAAAAAAGATGTATTCATATTGATCTAATTTTTCCCCCAACAATATTTCTACTCTCTGTTGAATTAAGTGACCCCATATATGATCACAGGAAAAAAATGCTTGGGAGTAAAAAACATAAATCTGGTCAGACATATCCCTAAATATCTTGTAATTTTATTTCCTAAATTAAACAGAACAGGCAGAAAATAAAATAAATAGAAAAATCAAGAAAGGACATCAACAATCTAAACAAAGGAAACCACTCAGTTTCAGTGGAATTGTACTCTTTGGAATTTTGAAAACATTTACTTCTGAAAAAAATAAAAACTTTTACCAATTGCTATGCCATTCATAATGCAGTTCAAGAACAATCAAGAGTGTATACTGAACAATAATTCCTCTAAGACAGTGAAAAATTAAAATAAATCTGAGGGGAAAAAAGAAGCAAAACATAAACCCACAAAAGAAATACAAAAAAATGAAAAACAACAAAATAAAAACAACTCCCTACATGTCACAGGACTAAACCAGTGTTATCCCAGAATAATTTTGATCAATAGGCTTTTTTTTCATTTTTAGTGTTCAATATACTTCAGCAACTTTTGTTCTTTCTAAGTATCATTAAGCTAATATAATTTCCTTCTTAATAATATCAAGCTGGTTTACCTAATATAAATCACCCCCTAAAATGTTACTTGGGTCTCTGATATTTGGTGTGCTAACATTCCCAAACAGAATTCTTTAAGATATTACTTTTTGGACTTTCTTTTATGCTTATTTTTGTCTTTTACGTCATTTGTTTGATCCCTCTCCTCTCCTCTCCTCTCCTCTCCTCTCCTCTCCTCTCCTCTCCTCCCTTTTTTCCCTTCAAAAACAAACAAAAGTATGTTTTCAACAAATTGGTAATTCTAAAAGTAATTTCTGGTCATTATTTCACACTCTCGTCTTCAGCTACTCTGTTAGTTCTGTAACCATAATAAACAAAATAATTGTTAAAATATCAGCTTTCTCATTTGTAAGGAGAAGAAAAACAAACAAAAAAATACAGCCACTTCATGATGTGTACACTCTGGCCATAAGTCTAAGAGCCCTAAATCACATTCATATTCTAAAGGGTTTTACTAAGCCAGCACTCTGTATTAATGTCCTTGTGTTAAGGATCTTGATGATATGCATTACATAAGTTAGCAACTGCATAAGTAAGCATCATAAAATAAACTAATCTGGTTGAAAATTAAACAAAAATATTTACATTGTTTTGTGGATACCTCTATTAAAACATCATAAAAAAAATCTTGGCTTTTCACCTGAGTTTTTCTCTGTTTCCCAGTCAGTCTTTGTCTGAATGCATGGCTTATACAAAAACTTTAAACATTCTGCTGTTCTGCTCTTTTGCATCTTGTTAATAATTATCCATGTAAATGACCACTTAAAACTAACAAAATTTTTTTTCCATCTTGTTCATACAATGGATAAATTCTGTTTTGAGAGTAGTAACACAGAACTTTTAACTAATATACAGAAGCCACAATTGATTAAGTGCTCTGGGAACAGAAAAATTACTACAAAAATAACATATTTGCTATGCTGATATGTTTTAAGATAGATTGGAATCTTAATACAAAAGACTATTTTAAGAAAAATAATGAAAGCATTTGGGACAGGAAAGGCTGACATGCATAATATCTTAGTGATAAATAAGGAAGAGTCAAAGGCAATAAATCAGAAATGGTTTTAGAGAAGAGCGATAAAAAATAGCTTCTAATAGAGTGCAATTCTGAAAAAATGTAGCGCAATTCTTATGTGTGTGTATACATAATACACTCACATCCATAATACAGAACAACACACAGCTTGGTACAGGATGTCTGTCTTGAATGCTATGGTCTAGTCTAGGACTGACTTCAGCACTTGGCTGATACTTCTGTTGAGCAAGACAAGGAAGGTGGGTATTAAGTTGGAATACTGGGTGAGACTAATCCTGCTGAGAGGGCATCTTACATACAATGAATTTGCTCCTTCATAGAGAAAAAAATAAGAAAGCAAAAATTATAATACACACAGAGGAAGAGTTAACAAAATTTTGTTAAAGGAAGACACCATGATAAGAATAACAAGAATGGAGAAGGAACAGATGGAAGTAGAAGACAAAAAGAGTCAAAGATGTATGGAGAAGGAATTTTTTTTCATGGATGATAAACTTGTCCATTAAAGTTCATTTACATCTACTTCAGTCTCTCAGTGAAGTTCCTGAGGTCAGATCCCAGTCACTAATCTCTAGGAAAAACTTTTTCCTTTTCTATCACAGGTGAGATGCTGCAGATCCAAAGACTTGCCTGTGGTTTAGCCTACATTACCAACACATCAAAGACTTGCCAGAAAGGGAACATAGAAGACTACTTGTCAAATTCTGTAATGGCATTTTTTCCCTCGAATATGTCACAGCATGGTTTTAGAACAGTTAAAGATATTTATAAAATTATCTTAGAAAAATAAGAAGAATTTTGGCAATATGCTTCATGGCTGAAATCCCACCCTTTTCTTTCCTTCTCTTACTCTGGAGATCCCTTTGCTCAGTTTTGACACGTGTGCTTGAATATAACTACACTGTTCCACAGTGATAATGCCTATATTATCAAAACTCATTACAGCAATGACCTTGTTAGTCCCAATCAGGCTGTGATGCTTCTTTCTTATCATGTGGGAAAAGAAATTAGGCCCAATCTTGAAATTACAGTATATTTCTAAAGGCCTCAATATCGTCTTTCAGACAATAGTTCCAACAGATACTTCTAACCCAATCTAATTCCTGTAAGTCCTGGTCTTGATTTGTCATTGTCTTTGGTTTGCTTCTCCTCTTTGAACGTACTTTGGCTTTCCCTTGCTTGTTTCTTGATGTATTTCAAAGTTATTTCTGCCACTTTGTGTAGGTAAAAATGTGTAGGAAGATGAAAAAGTGCAAATATTTCCACTAAACTCAAGCACAGAAGCAGCTGACCAAGCAGTCCAGTGGAGGAAAAAGTTGGTGCAATGAAGATAATGTTAGGAGGAGAGAAAAATTCTACCTCATGGTGATGCACAAGAAAAGTTTGAAAATCCTCAAAGCACAAATAGGGTGTCGAATTTGTATTTATGTTTCTTATGACTATGATTTAAATAATATTTCATAAAAACTATTTTAAACACTTTTGAAGGGAATATGCACTTTCATTCTTTAGTATGCATGAGAGTTCTTATAGATTTGGACTTGGAAGGCCATCTTATTTCCTAATTTCTTATCACAGGAGTGCTTATCAATATTTAATTGATATTTTTATGCTCCTTCCAAAGCAATGAGCGATGATCTTTGTCAGAGTATTTGTCTAATTGGACTTGCTATATGATCCATTGAAACTACCTCTGCTTCCCTCTCCTTTTTTCCCAAATCCCAAAGCAGGTTTCCTAGATATTGAGAAAAAAACCCCAAATACAATTACTGAGATATTTAAAGGCAGACATAAGTTCTTTTTCTTTCAATTTTTTTTCTCACATTGATCACATAAGCGACCATCAAATAAAAATAGTCACTTTACCTTTCTGAACACTTTTGATTTGCACTTTCTGCAATAGTTTCATAAATTGCAGTCAATCATTTTTGTTTCAATCAAAATTTATACTGAACTCAGAACAGAAGAAGGTCACTTTTATATATGGAATATATTATAAGGGAGTTATTAGTTTCTAAATATAATATTTCAAGTCCATAACCTATTTTGGCAAGTTGGCCCCTAGTATGATGTATTGACTTAAATTTAAGGAAAAATAGTGAGTTAAATGGTGTCTGGAGTTCTTCAGGTAGCACTTACTACAGAAAAAAAACTAAACAGATATATTGCATTCTTCCATTTGATGAATGCATTCAGTAGCAGATTCATCTATCATGAAGTCAGAAGTCTTTCCAGTGAGCATGTATTCTGATTTTGTGCTTCATGACTTGAATGAGTTTTGCTTTGTACCAAAACAGTAGTTTTCTGTATTTTATGCTGTCAAGGCATAAAACTTTTCCACCAGAGCTGAGATGCCTTTAGAAATATTACATTATTATATAACATGTATAAACTTTTATAAATGCTCATATCACTTTTTGTACCCCCAGAAAAGTGTTACCAAATTCCCAGACTCTCAATGGTCTGCTGACTCTAAATCCAGCGGCTAAAATATATAATTATAATACTCTATATTGATCAATATTGTTTGCTTCATTTATCATTTAGAATAAAATTAATTTAAAATAAAATGCTGTTAACATCGAACAGATGTCTTAACACATTGAAATTATGGATGGAGTAAATAATAATTAAAATTTAATGGAATTGACAAAACCTAATATCTGTCCTAATCATGCAATGTGTTATGCACTTATTCATATAGGTCCACAGAGCCACTGGGCCAGTTTTAAATTGCTTTTGACTTCTGGAACACTACCAATATCTTAGGATAAGCTCTTAAGAAAATCTTGGTAAACAAAAGACTCAGCTCTTACTTATCAGGGATTTTATTTTAGTTTTGATTTAAAATAAATTATTTAATTTCTGGTTGTGATCCACCTTGTCCATTGCCAAACCAATAAAATATCTTTTAATAAATATTAAAAATAAATCAGATATGCAAAATACTCATCCCTGCACCCTGAAAATTTATCACATGCACCTCAGTTTATCTTCCATAATGTTTACTTCACTTTAGAAATTACAATCTGCAGCACATATTGGTGAAATTGTATTAATTTTTTTCGGTTTCAGTTGGTTTGTTTGTTTAGGGCTTTTTTAAAAGTAAGCTAAAACCTAAAGCAACCTAAAATTAAATCAGAAAGAAAGACTTGGTGTACATAAGTAGGATGATAAAAACCATGAACACATCAGTAAAAAACATGAAAGATACCAGTCCATTGAGTAAAATGGTGTGATATATGAGAAAATGCACCAGGAGAACATTATATGAAGCACACTTTTCTTGAGCCATGGAACAGTAAAAAGGAGAGAAATTAAAAGAAAAGATACACACAGAAACGTAACACAAATATTTGGAGTTGTGAACCTAACAGAAGAAGGGAAATGACAAGAAGGCATGTTTAAAAGAATTGCTTACAATGGATTTGTCTATGTGTAGATAGTAACAACTGAAGTCTAACTAGTAGAATTTGACAATTCTAGTGTGTTATGTAGTTTCAGGTACAGTGGAATATATATTTTTACAAACAGCCAAAATAAAGTAAAAACCCCACAGCAAAGACGCTGGGTATTTTATTCTGTAGAAAGACACATCTTTGTTTATGATTGTTTTTTCCTTAGAGTGTGGTTTGTATGTATGTAGACAAATTCTGTACTTTCCCTTTTAAGGACATTTTTTTTTTTCTGTAAGAAGAATGGAGAACAGTAAGACTGAATAGTGTAACTGATCATTATTTAGGATACATTAACACAAATTCTATGTTAAATCTTGTTCAAAAGACACTGAAACATCAACTTATACTTCTAATACATGTCCCAGAAGGGAATAGCAATGCTCTTGGAGAAGTGTCAGTTTACCAAACCCTTTAAATGTATACTTATATTTTAGCCAGTCAGAATACTTAAACATCTAATATAATTCAAATTACTTAAAATTAAACAAGTGCTTAAGTGCATTGGTTAATTGAGGCTATAGGATTAAATTAATTCCTTGGGAACTCTTATTCAGGAAATTGATTTGGTAAAATATTCCTAATTACTTTAAACTTCTGTAACCTGATGGACTCTTGAGGTACATTATAATCTTCATTAGATAGATGAGAAAATGTCTTTTACCTGAGTAAACACCAACTGCTTGACTGACAAAGATCTTATCATAAATTTGTAAATATAACCTCATAAAAGAACATAGTCCCTATTCTGGATGTTAAACTTTGCATCTACTATTTATTCATTCTCATGTGGAGTTATAAACACTGTCTTGTGGGCTTTGGACTTTTAGATGAGGACATGACAATCATCACAAAGTGATATTCTGTAAGATAAATTTGTTAACCTTAATGTTTATTTTTGTTGAACATGACTTGAATGTATGAAGTTGGTTGAAAATTTTTGTTTGTACACCAGCCCCGGCATAGAGGCTGGTTTCTTCATACATGTCACATTATCTGCAGTAACAGAGATTTATTTATTAGACACTGTTGTGACCTCAGCCAGCAGCCAAACATCCACCCAGCCTCTTGTTCACACCCCTGTCCCATGGGATGAGGACAAAAATGGAAGGCAAAGAGGCTCATGGATAGAGGTATTGACAATTTAATAAGGAAAGCAAAGGCTGTGTGTACAAATCAAGCAAAAAGAAAAATTCATTCATTACTTCCTATAAGCAGAGCAGATGTTTACTGATTTCAGGAAAGCAGGGCCTCAGTATAACAACTGCTTGGAATGACAAACCAAAACTACAACCATTCCACTCTTTCTCCTAGAAGGCAACTCCACAACGTCTCTGGGCAATCTGCTTTAGTCCTCTTTCAACCTCCACACAAAAAGTCTTTTCCCCATTTAGATGGATTTTTCTGTGTTTTTCAGATTTTGTCTGTTTCCTCTGGCCCTCACACTGAGTATCACTGCACAGAACCTGGCCCCCTTTTCTTCACACCTGCCCTTATGATACTTGAATGCAGGGATAAGATCCCTTCTCAATCTTCTCAGGGCTAATTAGGGCCACCTCCCTCAGCCACTACTCGTAAGAGAGATGCTCCAGTCCCTTGATCATCTTTGTAGCCCTTTGGACTGACTCCAGTAGTTGCCCTTTTTGAACTGGTGAGCATAGAAGCTGCCACAGTGCTCCACATGCAGCCACACCAGGGCTGAGTAGAGGGGCTGGCATTGCTCTTCCTAATGTACCCCAGGATAATTTTGGCTTTCTTGGCCACAAGGGCACACTGGTGGCTCCTTGCTGTCTGACAGGACTCACAGGTCTTTCTTTTCAGGCCAGGAATCTGCATTTGCCTTTGTTGAAATTCCACTCTGCTCAGGCATCCAGCTGCTCTGGGTCCTGCTGGATGGCAGCACAGCCTTCTGGTGTATCAGCCAACCCTCTCCGTTTAACAAATTTTGTGGTTTCTATTTACACAACCTTACTTGAAGAGAGTGAGACCTTTTCTTCAGGTGTTGGTTACTTGGAGTTTTTTGAATTTTAATTGCACTTCTAGGAAAAATAGCAAATGGTCCCAACAAAATAATGACCTGCAAACCTATTTTTTAAAATTTTCAGTTTAATCAAACAGACTTTTTTTTCAAGAAACACAGAAAGGGAAATAAATTATTTTAGGATTATAGAAGTTACCTTGATAATGGAAAAAATAGGGTAAATGTTTTTTCAAAATTCTGCACTCTCTTGAGCACTTATAGTTAGTAATAGTAGTGAATCTTTCCACTTCTTGGTGGACTACTTCTAATCATTTTTCTCCAATGTCAAATCATAGCCTAATAAATGTCTTCTCTAAAATATATTAATCATAGGTGGCATTATCAGCTTTTTTAGGATTTTTTTCAAATAAGCTATTTTAAGTTAAAAAAAAATCTCAGTCAATTTAAAAAAAAAACAAATAAAAAAAAACCCCAAAAAAACCCCACAACTATTTTCTGAAATGTATCTGTTTTGATAAAGCTTACATAGGGGTTTGCTTTTCTCTTAATTGGATTTAATATGTTTTTTACTATTTTAAGGCTATAGACTGGGCTGACTAGAGGCAGAAAGAAACAAGAAAGAGCCTAATGATCCAGAAAATGTGCATGGAATATATGTGAGTTGAGCTTTGACATTTTAAATCAAATAGGGTAGTGTATAAGTGACACATTTATACTCCTGATTTATTTGAGAAAGAGAAAATCTGAAAACAAACCGCCACTGTGTCTGAAACCCCCTCCCCCCCAAAAAAAAAAGACTGAAATCATGTTTCCTTTCATTTAGCCAATTCAAATTATTATTTAAAGGTGACCAGAAAAAACTAGTAAACATAGCAACTAAAGGATAATAATTTCAATTTAAAAAGCCAACAAAAATGGGGAAAACTGATTTTTAATTAATTGCAATAAACCTCATAACTGATACAGTTCTGTTCTTGAATGTCACAGATAATTCTTTCTCTTGGTGGTCACTTGGCTGAGCTGGTGAGATCAGAGCTGACAGACCTGTTTGTTTTGGTACTTGTGAATATGATTATGATCTACCCTACTGTTTGACTTTAGTGAATGGTCAATCTCTTTCTGTTTGCTCAGAGTTTAATGCATGCATCAGTTGTGTACACAACTCTGCAGCTTCTGTGCTTTAGATCAGGAAGACCAAACAAATCAGGTTGGTCTTGGAATATGAGAAACTTTCTCTCCACATAGAGCTCTACATACCATACTAACAAGGGAGCAGTAGTCGCACAAGAAGCAAACATGATAAAAAGTATTTCATGGCATAATTAGGCAATTTTTTTTGTATGAAATAAAAGAATATGAATTCTTCTGTCTAATGAAAATAGGGATCTAGAAAGTGTTATACTGATAATGTGCAGTATATGACTAATATTGCAAATTATTGAGATTGTAAAATCATAGAACATACAGAGTTGGAAGGGACACATCAGGATCATCAATGTACAACTCCTGACCCTGCACAGGACACCCCAAGAATCACAACATGTACCTGAGAGCATTATCCAAAAACTTGAACTCCGTCAGTCTTGGTGCTGTGACCACTTCCCTGGAGAGCCTCTACCAGTGCCCAACCACCCTCTGGGTGAAAAACTTTTCCTAATATCAAACTTAAATGTCCTCTAGTGAAACTTCAGGTCATTTCCTTGGGTCCTGACACTGGTAAAAAGAGTGAAGAAATCAGTACTTGTTCCTCCACTTCACCTCATGGTGGTGTTGAAGACTGCAATGAGATCTCCCTTCAGTCTCTTCTTCTCTAGGCTGAACAGTCCAAGTGAAATTGGTCAGCAATGGCAATAAAAGATAGATAAAGAATTAATAGAGTTTAATGTGACACACAAGCTAAGCTAAAAAAAGACAAAACACAGTTCTAGGTGAAGTCATGTTAAAAGGAAGCAAAGCAATGCTCAGCAAAGGACAGCTGGATGGATGCAAATAGCAACAACAAAATAGAATAATTAATAATATTTTAGCTGAAACAATCATCACAATGAATATATAACAGGCAATGATGTGATGTACAATATTCTTACCGGTATTTTAAAATCACATTATAGTGTCATGTTCCTAAACTTATTGAAAGGGCCTGAAAATGACAGCAATTCTGCCCTGTTTGCAAAGCAGAAAAAGAAAATAAAACCCCCAAAACCCCATAAAAAAGCCCCATATTAAGAGCAAAATGTGATGCAAGACATAGGGAAACATTTTAAATGTTTGGTGCTGATTTACCAGCTCTAAAAACATGGTTCATGAACAAGAGAATTGAAATTGATCAGCATTATTTTCATCTACTTGTAGTTTTTAATATGAAATTCAGTGTGATCTTTACAATCTTTATGTAATCACTCTACTTGGCCACAGCAAACACATTTCAACCATGACCATCTTGATAACAATAATTTATTGTCTACAGAGTGTCATAATTCTTCAAATTTACAAAATCCCTTTAAGGCAACATGGCAAAGTAGAGGAGTCTTATTTTACTGAGTTGAAAATGTAAGAATGGATTAGGACCATAAGAAGAGTTTCTGTCATGAGGATGGCCACCAATACCCTGAGCACTGAGATCAGATAAAGGTTACCTCTTAAGGAATTGCATGGAAATTTTTTTCCAGTCTTCTCAAACTTTCTTGCCTTAGAACAACATATCTGGGATTTAAATCTCTGCTAAATTTTATTCTTTTGCTTTTCCAATTCTTTATACTTAAGGATTATATGAGAAACAGTAAAATCCTATATTGATGTCAGCTCAAGAGGAAAGGATTCCAAGCAATTTCAGCAGAAGTAACAAAAATAAAAATATATATAGATATATATTTTTTTTTTTTACAATGCAAGGGCTACTGCTAATAAAAAGTATATTTCATTTAGAAACTTCTTTGGCAATGTTCCTAACACAATCATTACTGGCAATTGTTACTAAAACCTCAAATTAAAAATAATTAAGTGTCCATTGTTTAGACATCCAGTTCATTCATACTGGTGTTCACTCAGAGAAGGTTTTCACTTGGGATGAAACATACTTAAAGCTATAATAGTTTTGCTACGTTATGAAGGGCACAGATGTTTTAAAGAATGATGTGGTAATAAGATAAATCACAGTTCTTCAAAAAAACCGGGAGTAAGATTTTAATTTGGGGTTTATTCAGACAAAAATATCTATTAAATTTTGTCTCTAAGGGTGAACATCAGAAGGTTTTGTTACAGGAAGAAAACCAGAACACTGCTAAAAATGGTCAGTTTTTTTTGTCTCGTTGGTATCATACTGGTGGAAGTCATGATGTTTCCTCAGAATATAAATGTACTGAAAAGAATTTCAACACCTCGAGAAGAGAGCATATAGGCTAATTCATGATAAAGTTTATTGTTAGAACCTGATGGACAGGTGCAAGACAATTCCTTTTAAAATAATTTTTATCCATCTTGGAGAGTAGTCAATATTCAATCAGAAAACTTGGTAGTTCTCATAAAAAATAATAGTATTCATTTAATTTATTTTATTCTTATAAACAACTGTCAAATCATAATATTGACTGAATATTTTCAGCAGTTATGATACTGTAGATAGAAATGAGAGAGATTCTTGCACATTCTTATTTGTGAACTTTTGTGGCTGGCATAGAAAATATAGTGATAGAGTTTGGAAGTTGAAAGCATTATCTCATTTTATTAATTCTCTTATTCTATTCATTCTCTAATTCAAAATATGAAGTCTTGAAATGTGATCATTTGTGGGATGGAAACAAGTTAATGAGTTTATGACAGTTTGTGCAGAGATTACTGAAAGTTTTTCTGCCATAAAGGAATTTGATATAATGATTGTAAGGACAGAATAAACTTAACTTTATGAAGATAGAAATTATTGATAGCGAAGTTTATTGATGATTCCAATAATATAATAATAGTTACACTGATGTTTTCTTTTAATTTTCTGAAAAACAAGTTAGATGTCCGACAAATAAATGTTTAGAAGATCTTCCAACATATTTTTTTCTATAACATCTGGTCTTTAGTTTCCCAGGACAGAGACTGGAATTATAATTATGAGACAATACTAACACAAATACTAGAAAAGATCCTCTTTCTTTCCAGTCAGAAAAACTGTTACTGTTGTTTAATTATTTTGCTTTAGTAAAAAAATGAGTTTTAATAATTTAATTATGATTGCCTAGTGAAAAAAAGAAAACCAGAACATTGCAATATTATGAAATGTTAATCTAATATCACTCTAATCTGAATATCAACAACAGTTACTGGTGTTTCCATAAAACATAAAATGGTATACAAATACTCTTTCAAGGACATCAGTAGTAAAGAACATTAAAGTAGCCTTAAAGAACTTAAGTCATTTATATTAATGAATACTGTTTTGTCTGTTTGTACTGAAAATAGTTATGAATGTTATAACTGAATGAATAGTTCAATGAAATGAAATTTTTATATGTACTGGACTCTGGTATTACTTGCAAAGTTTACATTAGACCTTAAGATACTCCTGGGAAAAGCACAAAATCTCACAAGAAGATAGAGAGGTATGTAGCAGGCAAAAACTAGATTCTAATTATCTCCAATATACAGAGCAAAGAACGCAAAATAATTGCTAAAATGTTTTGAAAATTTAAGGAGAAACTCATTCTCTTCTGATTAAAAATGGACAAAAAATTTTTAAGTCAGACAACAATAACTATAAGTTAATTGGAGAATCCAGGCCAAATATGATTTAGTTATTGAAACTAATTTCTCATATTGTAGGGGAAAAAAAATAAAGTAGGGATTAATGAACTGTTAGAGAAGAGATCATGACCAATTCATGGACAAACAAAATTATAAATCTATATTAATAATTATTTAAAGTTCTTTTCTTAATCTTGTTATTCCTAAGCTCAGAAATATTCTAAACTTTGTAGTTTATTCTGAGATAAATGTAAAAAGTTCATTTGTTTATCTCATTTATTTAGTAGAGACAGTTTTTCCAGTTATTTTGATTTTCAAATATATGTTTTAAACAACTTCAGAAAACCTGTAGGTTCTTAGGATTTGGATAAATTTTAAAAAATATTCAATTTTCTTAATTGGCTTGAAAAGGAAAATACACTAACCCATCCTCACTTCCCCAAAAACAACTAAACAAAGTAAAACCCCAACAAAAACCAAACAAATCCCCACAAAGAGTCAAGTAGGTGTCCTGGTTTAGGGCAAATATTTAGGAGGAAACCTCTGGGGGGGGTCTCCTCTAGGAAGGGTTGATTCCAATCACCCCTCCCCCTGCAGGTCCGGGAAGAATTTCCTTAGAGAAAAAGAGGAAAAACTATTTATTTATCAAATAGAATATTCACAAGTATAGGAAAAATTTGGATAATATGAAAACAATGAAACCTCTCCTTCCTCTGAAGAGATGGTAGATTCAGAGTCCGTCTCAGTCCAGTTCAGTTCTCCAGTGAGAACTGGAGAACTGAATCCAATCAACCGATTGCTGGGCCCGGCTGTAGAAATCGGCAAAGCGGGGGGGGGGGGGG